>JAVXUO010001945.1:0-81061 GCA_033065855.1 Escallonia rubra | reverse complement strand
TTTGGAAATAAGAAAACAATGGTAGCGAAGTTGTAAGAGATTTGAAAGAGGGATTTGGATGGGCAAAATCTCGGGTTGAAACAGGCACATTAGACTTATTATTATTATTATTATTTTTTTTGTGTGGTCATATCAACAGCAAAACTATCTTCTACAATGTAAATGTCTTTTTTGGGCCATATTCCGTTCTATACTTTTCAACCGTTCATCATCACTCGTACTCTTATTCTTTTTTTAATCTCGATCATCTAATATTTAGTCACCAATATCAAACTTCAAACTTTACTAATTTTTAGATATCAAAATTTAAAATGAACGACTTCTAAACTTCTTAACATTTTATGATTGTTCACCCAAACAGACTAGACAGACTCCTAGGGACGTTCCAATAGTGAGTCAGGCAAATCCATACTTTCTGTGTAAGTCACCCCAAAAACTTCACGAAATCTGATGCGGTCTAAACAAGAGCGTGATTTTGATCCATCCAAACCCTTTGGTTTGGTATCATGACGTGGATCAGTTTTATAAGTTATCTTCGTGTATATGTGTTCCCAACCCATTCTGTTCGTAACACAAAGGCCCACTACGGTCCCATTTTGGATGACACGTCCGCACAAGCAACAAAAATTTTCAACGCTCACAACCGGTCAAAGCATGCCCGCTCAAGTAACGTGACCAAGCCTCGTGACACTTCGACCGTCGCACTTCGCCTGTCGCCCGTCGACGCGCCATGACACTTGCCCAAGGAAGTTGGCCTTGGCCTCCCCCTTGGGGTCGGCCTCGGCCTTGGCCTCCCCCTTGGGGTCGGCCTCGGCCGTCCCCTTGTGGCCAGCCCCGGCCCTCCCCGAAGGGTTGGCCTTTGGCCTCTATCCTTAGCACCTTCACTTCTCTTCAAGAGGCCTTGCATCCTTCGCGACGCCCTTCGCCCATCATCCGGACATCAACCTCGCGACGTCCGTCGTGCATCACCTTACGGACGTTCGTACATCAACCTCACGACGTCCGTCGTGCATCACCTCGGACGTTCGTACATCAACCTCGCGACGTCCGTCGTGCATCCCTTACGGGCGTTCGTAACCTCGCGACGTCCGTCGCGCATCACCTTACGGACGTTCGTACATCAACCTCGCGACGTCCGTCGTGCATCACCTTACGGACGTTCGTACATCAACCTCGCGACGTCCGTCGTGCATCACCTTACGGACGTTCGTACATCAACCTCGCGACGTCCGTCGTGCATCACCTTACGGACGTTCGTACATCAACCTCGCGACGTCCGTCGTGCATCACCTTACGGACGTTCGTACATCAACCTCGCGACGTCCGTCGTGCATCACCTTACGGACGTTCGTACATCAACCTCGCGACGTCCGTCGTGCATCACCTTACGGACGTTCGTACATCAACCTCGCGACGTCCGTCGTGCATCACCTTACGGACGTTCGTACATCAACCTCGCGACGTCCGTCCTGCAACAACCTCCCGTCGCCCGGACACAACTCCGCGACCCCGTCGCCCGGACACAACTCTGCGACCCCCGTCGCCCGGACACAACTCCGCGACCCCGTCGCCCGGACACAACTCCGCGACCCCCGTCGCCCGGACACAACTCCGCGACCCCCGTCGCCCGGACACAACTCCCCGACCATGTCGCCCGGACACAACTCCGCGACCATGTCGCCCGGACACAACTCCGCGACCCCGTCGCCCGGACACAACTCTGCGACCCCCGTCGCCCGGACACAACTCCGCGACCCCGTCGCCCAGACACAACTCCACGACGCTCATCATCCGTCACCCGGACGTCGTCTTCATGACCCCCGTCACCGACGTCCGGGCGTCACACTCCAACACTTCGCCGCGCCCATGCGCCGCGCCGCTGATACAGCCGTGCCCCCAGGCTCTCTGTCACACTACCGTGCCCCCGGCACCATACGCACTTTGTCGCGCCCATGCGCCACCATTGACACCAACGTGCCCCCGGCACCTTACGCACTCTGTCGCGCCCATGCGCCACCATTGACACAAACGTGCCCCCGGCACCTTACGCACTCTGTCGCGCCCATGCGCCACCATTGACACAAACATGCCCCCGGCACCTTACGCACTCCATCGCGCCCATGCGCCGCGCCATTGACATCGCCGTGCCCCCGGCACCTTACTCACTTCATCGCGCCCATGCGCCACAATCATGTCATCATGCCCCCGGGCACCACACACATTCATCACACCATGCGCACCTTGCCTTGGTCATGGAACATGCTTCAACCCACTCTCCGGAGTGTACATCACCCGCGGGGATAGGCGACTCCTCCGGGACACTATCTCTGCCAGGGAGCTCTTCAACTCCCCTTCCGCCAGGTAGACGGCTCCTCCGGGATGCTACCTCGGCCAGTCGGGTAGACGGCTCCTCCGGGATGCTACCTTGACATGCTCCGAGTGCTCCGGCACAAGGACTCACCCGCGGGGATAGGCGACTCCTCCGGGACACTATCTCTGCCAGGGAGCTCTTCAACTCCCCTTCCGCCAGGTAGACGGCTCCTCCGGGATGCTACCTCGGCCAGTCGGGTAGACGGCTCCTCCGGGATGCTACCTTGACATGCTCCGAGTGCTCCGGCACAAGGACTCACCCGCGGGGATAGGCGACTCCTCCGGGACACTATCTCTGCCAGGGAGCTCTTCAACTCCCCTTCCGCCAGGTAGACGGCTCCTCCGGGATGCTACCTCGGCCAGTCGGGTAGACGGCTCCTCCGGGATGCTACCTTGACATGCTCCGAGTGCTCCGGCATAAGGACTCACCCGCGGGGATAGGCGACTCCTCCGGGACACTATCTCTGCCAGGGAGCTCTTCAACTCCCCTTCCGCCAGGTAGACGGCTCCTCCGGGATGCTACCTCGGCCAGTCGGGTAGACGGCTCCTCCGGGATGCTACCTTGACTGGCTCCGAGTGCTCCGGCATAAGGACTCACCCGCGGGGATAGGCGACTCCTCCGGGACACTATCTCTGCCAGGGAGCTCTTCAACTCCCCTTCCGCCAGGTAGACGGCTCCTCCGGGATGCTACCTTGGCCGGCCGGGTAGACGGCTCCTCCGGGATGCTACCTTGGCCTGCGGAATAGACGACTCCTCCGGGACACTATCTCCGTCAGGGTGCCTGCGTGACTGGCCTACGTGCTCCGGCACTGGGGGCTTGCGTCGGCACCCCTAGGGACTATGACCCCCGGGTCACTCCGAGACGGGAGCAGGTCTTCGGAGGGCATCGCGCCTAGTTCACCTGGCAGTTGGGCGTCGGGTCTTCCCACCGCTGCCAGGCCTGTGGGACTCCGCAAGGGCTTGGATTGGAGGCTAGATCAAGGGGGTTCTCTGGCCACACCGATGCGGTGGGAGCCAGTCTTTCCAGACAGACAGAGCGACGCTGTGAGGAGCAGGCCGGTTGAATATGCGATCTGACAGTCCATGGAGCACCGGCACTCGTGGACCCCCCGGTGACGTGTCACTCCCGGGGAGCGCCACGTGTCGGTTTATGACATCATCATCTCAATCTCTATAAATAGAGGTCTTGAGAATTCATTTGAAGGAGGAAAAAGAGGAGAACATTTGGACATTTTCACTTTCTCACTCTAGAATTCTAGAGAGAGAAACATACAGCACCCTGACTCTGGACCTAAGCATCGGACTGTGACTGTCATCGTGTATTCATCTCGCGCTATCGCCCTCGCAGCACTGCCACCCTCGAGCTCTGTCTGGGAAGCCCTTGGTCTCTGCCCTTGTTCCACCCTTGCTGTGTCTCACATCAACATACTTGGAAGCTGACTCGGACTGCAGCCTTTGTGGCACCTCCACGTAAGTACGAACCCACTTTCCTTGGCATCATTTTGGCGACTCCGCTGGGGAGGTGAGCATCGTACTGTAGTCTGTCTGTCTTCCGCACTCAGTCTCCATGCCTAGACAACGAAAAGCTACGAAGGCTGCCAGCCAGGGCCTTATCCACACCGTACAAGAGGAGGATCACCTCGGCGAACAAGAAGGGACTAGTGCTATGCGTCTCCAAGACCAGCCACAAACTACCGCACCTGACATACAAGTTGCAGTCAATGCGGCCATCCAACAGTTTTCGCCCACTATAGCCACTCTTATGACAGCCATGGTGGAAATGCAAAAATCAATCCAAGTCTTGACTTCACAATCACCGATTTCCCAAAGCCTTAGAGCTCTGCACCCTGTGCCCATTACTCACCCCATGTTATCCCAAGATCCAGGTTTGGCCCCTCCTGCTCATATGCAACCTTCAAGGCCTGGGCTAGTTTTGGACACTGCTCAGGTCCCAGTGTCGCGACCACCGCTGCCTTGGTCCTCCGGGCCCTCGACAGTAGGACTCGCGGCACCTCAGCCCCCGGCGCCACGCCTTGCCCTTGCTCGAAGCACTTCGGAGACTCACGAATCAATTGAGATGGAGCCTAACCCGAACATAACTAGTCGAAACCTAAACACAAGTCATTCCCCCGGCTTACTCCAGTCGACATTTCCTGACGACCAGCCTCCAGCAGCTGACACTACCCATGTGCAAACCATGCCCCAACAAGTTGCTCACCACCACCAACCCCTCTCTGCCATCGTCATCCCCTCAATGCCTCAGGTTGTACCGTCTGGGGGCTCTGGTGCTCGAATCATCACGACAGGGCACAAGCCCTCACATGCGTCGTACGTCACCAAGCATGACCTTGATGCCCTTCTTCACCGTCTCAAACAGTCATCCTTACCCCACACCCCCTCTAAGCTGTCAGGCCATGCTCCCTACTCTGGCAGCCTCGCTACCAAGCCTTACCCCGTCAAGTACAAGCAACCATCCTTCACATTGTTCAACGGCAAAGAAGGCAACGCCCGCGAGCATCTCACCCGTTTTGCTGGCTCCCTCGAGCACTACGGGGAAGACGACACTTTGAAGCTTCGGGAATTTCACAAGTCCCTGACTGGCCTCGCCTACTCTTGGTATCATCAGATTCCTGACAGTACTATCCACTCCTGGTCCGACATGGTCCAGCTCTTCCTTGACAAGTTTCACTATGAGACGGAACGTGTGACCATCGTTGACATTGCCGGGATCCGCCAGAACCCCGGCGAAGACCTCAACACCTATGTTACGCGATTTCATCACAAGTGCTTGGAGTGCACTGACTTCAGCAAGGATGAAACCCTTGTGCCCATTTGCATCAAGAACATGAAGGACACCTACAGGGTCTACCTTGAAAACCTCCAGCTTCGGTCTTGGAGACATCTCAAGGAAGCTGCACGACGCACCTATGACTCGGTCGGTCCGTCAAAGACACCAAAGCCCCAACCTCATATTGCCTTGGCCACAACGATGGAAGCAGCTAGTAACGACGACAACAACCGCAAGCGTCAGTCCCAAGGAAGGGACGGGCGTCCTGACAAGAGAGGGCAGCCGATGCCTGCCCCGGAATACCCGTGTGACTTGAAGACTGCTAGAGATCTCCTTGAGACATGGATCGACGACAATGCCATAACCCTGCCCAATGTCGACAATGAACCTACCCCGGAAGACTTAGCCCATCACAACTACTGCCCCTATCATCGGAAGGTCGGTCATGGCCTCAAGTGGTGCAGGGGCCTCAAGTTTGTCTTCGCTGACAAGATTGCGTCCGGAGAGCTCAAACTCTAAACGCGGGACATAAGGGCATGCCTTAGTGCATTTTCCACACTTGTAATTTTTTCGTTCATTTTGCAAGTTTCCATACCCATGTATCAAGGCATGTTGCCTATCCTTCGTTATCAATGAAGTTACATTTTCCAGACTTAGAAAATTTTCAAGTTATATTTCTTCAAGTTATATTGCTCTTGCACAAGTCTCTTGATATCACCCTTCATGCCATCATCCACTCCCTTGGGGGCTTCACCCCTTCCCAATCCCTTCGGCCTCACATTGCAACGACTTGGTACGTGGTGCGCGGGGTGGCTCGAGCCGCGCTGCTACGGTCGCAATATCATCCTGCATTCACTTTTCTTGACACTTAGAAAAAATTTCATTTTTTTCGCAACCGGTCATCGATGATCATCCTCAACGGCCTCCCCTTAGCATCCTTGCCCGAACTCAAAAAAAAAAAATTCAACACTTAGAAAAATTTTCAAGTTTTTCATCTCCTCACATGCTCCCCACATTCATGCTCTCATCACTCTCCCTCTCACACTTTCACTCTTCTCCCTCACCATCCAACACCCCATCACCCTTTCCCCACTTCATAAACAACTTCTCTCTTATGAAAAATGCTTCATCTTCTCCCATCCCATTTCTCTCACTCTCATCTTGCAATTGTGAAAATATTCTTGGGGGCTCCCTCCTTAGGGCTGCCAAAAAAAAAAAAAAAAAAAAATATTATTATTTTATTATTATTTTATTCGAATTTGAATTTGAATTTCAAAAAATCTGAAAACCCTACCCGCGAACCCGAACCGACCCGCGAGCCCCGACCCGCGACCATTCCCTCTCTGTGGTATATCCGACCCAACCCGGATCCAGACCCGTTTTACCCGAGAAAACCCTAATTCACCAAACCCTAATTTTTCCCCATCTCTTTCTCTTTCTCCTTCTCTTCTCTTCATGTGCGGCCGCCGCCCTCTTCTCCTTGCGGCGCCCCCCTTCGGCCTCCACCAAGCATCTCCCTCGCCGGCGACGACCCCCCCGGCCGCACCTCCTTCCTCCCGCCACCGGCCACCCGCGGCACCCCGCCGCCGCCCCCACTTCTTCCCCTTTCTTCTTCTTTCTTCTTCTTCTCACCACGCCGCCCCCCTTTCCCCTTCCTTCCTCCCTCCTCCCCCGCCCCCCCTCGGCCTCGGCCTTGTGGCGCCTCGGCCCTTCCTCATCCTCCATCTCCCTCACCCCCAAACTCCCTTCCCACCCTCGGCCTCGGCCGCCACCGCCCCCTTCCTCTCTCCCCTTCTCCCCTTTCCTACGCCGCCCACCCCTCGGCCTCGGCCTCGGCCCAGCCAACCTCCCCGCCCCTCCTCTTCCCCCCTCCCTCCTTCCCCTTTCCCCTTCCTCCTTTCCCCCTCGGCCTCGACCCCGCCCCCTCCATCCCTCCTTCCACCCTCGGCCTCGCGCCTTCACCCACCACCGCCGCCCCCTCGGCCTCGGCCTCCATCCATCTCCTTCCCCCTCCTCTTCTCTTCCCCCCGCCCCTAGCCCACCACAAGCTCGGCCTCGGCCTTGGCCAAGTGGCCTTGGTCGGCCTCGGCCTCGGCCTCGCGGCCTTGGTCGGCCGGCCTTCGCTCTCCATCCCCATACCCTCTCCCCATCCTTTCCCCATGGCCGAACCTCCCTCCCCATTCCACCTTCACCCACATTCAACCTTCACTTTTAACACATGACAATCTTCCATGCCCACTTCGGCCTCCACCACCAAGGCCACTCTTCGGCTTCATACCACACCAAGCATGCCAAAAAAAAAAAACACATCATGACGACCAACGCGCGCCTCGCGTCTAACCTCTTCCCTTCGGTCACCACACCCAAGTCCACCCCGCCACCTTCGACCTTCTCACCTTCACATCATGGCTGACATCCAAGGCTGGCAACTTAAAAAAAAAAAAAAAAAAAAAATTTGTCGCCCGTCGTCCGGACGTCAACTCCGCGACGCCCGTCGCCCGTCGTGGATTGCCCCTGCATCGCGACGCTCGATCGCGCACATCGCGCCCCTACACATTTCATATTTTTTTTTACACTTAGAATTTTTTTTGCAAATTTGATCACATCCCATGTGACGATGTCCCTCGACATCAACGCCCTTGGTAGGTGGTGCGCGAGATAGCTCGAACCACTTACTCCTATCCATTCTCTAATGCTCGTCGTCAGCGCCCGCGCGCCGTCTTCACGACGCTTGTCGCCCATCGCCCGGGTGACGTCTCCGCGACACTCGTCGTCTGTCGCCCGGGAGCCGTTTACATGCTCGCGCCCCTGCGCCCTATCATCGTGCCTTGGTCTCAACCCCCAAGCATCCCAAGGCTTTCGTAGGTGGTGCACGAGGTGGCTCGAGCCACCTACTCTTCATCATCACGCATCGACGACCTCAACAACACTCCAGCCAAACAACATAAAATCTTCCTAAGTGTTTATGCGTGTGGTGCCCGCTCGGGTTACCCCTCCGCGCACACCACACGCAGGGGGCTTATGTTCCCAACCCATTCTGGTCGCACACAAAGGCCCACTACGGTCCCACTTTGCATGACACGTCCGCACAAGCAACATACATTTTCAACGCTCACAACCGGTCAAACCATGCACGCTCAAGTAACGTGACCAAGCCTCGTGACACTTCGACCGTCGCACTTCGCCTGTCGCCCAACGACGCGCCATGACATTTGCCCAAGGAAGTTGGCCTTGGCCTCCCCCTTGGGGTCGGCCTCGGCCTTGGCCTCCCCCTTGGGGTCGGCCTCGGCCTTCCCCTTGGGGTCGGCCTCGGCCTTCCCCGAAGGGTTGGCCTTTGGCCTCTATCCTTAGCACCTTCACTTCTCTTCAAGAGGCCTTGCATCCTTCGCGACGCCCTTCGCCCATCATCCGGACATCAACCTCGCGACGTCGTGCATCACCTTACGGACGTTCGTACATCAACCTCGCGACGTCCGTCGTGCATCACCTTACGGACGTTCGTACATCAACCTCGCGACGTCCGTCGTGCATCACCTTACGGGCGTTCGTACATCAACCTCGCGACGTTCGTCGTGCATCACCTTACGGACGTTCGTACATCAACCTCGCGACGTCCGTCGTGCATCACCTTACGGACGTTCGTACATCAACCTCGCGACGTCCGTCGTGCATCACCTTACGGACGTTCGTACATCAACCTCGCGACGTCCGTCGTGCATCACCTTACGGACGTTCGTACATCAACCTCGCGACGTCCGTCGTGCATCACCTTACGGACGTTCGTACATCAACCTCGCGACGTCCGTCCTGCAACAACCTCCCGTCGCCCGGACACAACTCTGCGACCCCCGTCGCCCGGACACAACTCCGCGACCCCGTCGCCCGGACACAACTCCGCGACCCCCGTCGCCCGGACACAACTCCCCGACCATGTCGCCCGGACACAACTCCGCGACCATGTCGCCCGGACACAACTCCGCGACCCCGTCGCCCGGACACAACTCTGCGACCCCCGTCGCCCGGACACAACTCCGCGACCCCGTCGCCCAGACACAACTCCACGACGCTCATCATCCGTCACCCGGACGTTGTCTCCGTGACCCCCGTCACCGACGTCCGGGCGTCACACTCCAACACTTCGCCGCGCCCATGCGCCGCGCCGCTGATACAGCCGTGCCCCCAGGCTCTCTGTCACACTACCGTGCCCCCGGCACCATACGCACTATGTCGCGCCCATGCGCCACCATTGACACCAACGTGCCCCCGGCACCTTACGCACTCTGTCGCGCCCATGCGCCACCATTGACACAAACATGCCCCCGACACCTTACGCACTCCATCGCGCCCATGCGCCGCGCCATTGACATAGACGTGCCCCCGGCACCTTACTCACTTCATCGCGCCCATGCGCCACAATCATGTCATCATGCCCCCGGGCACCACACACATTCATCACACCATGCGCACCTTGCCTTGGTCATGGAACATGCTTCAACCCACTCTCCGGAGTGTACATCACCCGCGGGGATAGGCGACTCCTCCGGGACACTATCTCTGCCAGGGAGCTCTTCAACTCCCCTTCCGCCAGGTAGACGGCTCCTCCGGGATGCTACCTCGGCCAGTCGGGTAGACGGCTCCTCCGGGATGCTACCTTGACATGCTCCGAGTGCTCCGGCACAAGGACTCACCCGCGGGGATAGGCGACTCCTCCGGGACACTATCTCTGCCAGGGAGCTCTTCAACTCCCCTTCCGCCAGGTAGACGGCTCCTCCGGGATGCTACCTCGGCCAGTCGGGTAGACGGCTCCTCCGGGATGCTACCTTGACATGCTCCGAGTGCTCCGGCACAAGGACTCACCCGCGGGGATAGGCGACTCCTCCGGGACACTATCTCTGCCAGGGAGCTCTTCAACTCCCCTTCCGCCAGGTAGACGGCTCCTCCGGGATGCTACCTCGGCCAGTCGGGTAGACGGCTCCTCCGGGATGCTACCTTGACATGCTCCGAGTGCTCCGGCATAAGGACTCACCCGCGGGGATAGGCGACTCCTCCGGGACACTATCTCTGCCAGGGAGCTCTTCAACTCCCCTTCCGCCAGGTAGACGGCTCCTCCGGGATGCTACCTCGGCCAGTCGGGTAGACGGCTCCTCCGGGATGCTACCTTGACTCGCTCCAAGTGCTCCGGCATAAGGACTCACCCGCAGGGATAGGCGACTCCTCCGGGACACTATCTCTGCCAGGGAGCTCTTCAACTCCCCTTCCGCCAGGTAGACGGCTCCTCCGGGATGCTACCTTGGCCGGCCGGGTAGACGGCTCCTCCGGGATGCTACCTTGGCCTGCGGAATAGACGACTCCTCCGGGACACTATCTCCGTCAGGGTGCCTGCGTGACTGGCCTACGTGCTCCGGCACTGGGGGCTTGCGTCGGCACCCCTAGGGACTATGACCCCCGGGTCACTCCGAGACGGGAGCAGGTCTTCGGAGGGCATCGCGCCTAGTTCACCTGGCAGTTGGGCGTCGGGTCTTCCCCACCGCTGCCAGGCCTGTGGGACTCCGCAAGGGCTTGGATTGGAGGCTAGATCAAGGGGGTTCTCTGGCCACACCGATGCGGTGGGAGCCAGTCTTTCCAGACAGACAGAGCGACGCTGTGAGGAGCAGGCCGGTTGAATATGCGATCTGACAGTCCATGGAGCACCGGCACCCGTGGACCCCCCGGTGACGTGTCACTCCCGGGGAGCGCCACGTGTCGGTTTATGACATCATCATCTCAATCTCTATAAATAGAGGTCTTGAGAATTCATTTGAAGGAGGAAAAAGAGGAGAACATTTGGACATTTTCACTTTCTCACTCTAGAATTCTAGAGAGAGAAACATACAGCACCCTGACTCTGGACCTAAGCATCGGACTGTGACTGTCATCGTGTATTCATCTCGCGCTATTGCCCTCGCAGCACTGCCACCCTCGAGCTCTGTCTGGGAAGCCCTTGGTCTCTGCCCTTGTTCCACCCTTGCTGTGTCTCACATCAACATACTTGGAAGCTGACTCGGACTGCAGCCTTTGTGGCACCTCCACGTAAGTACGAACCCACTTTCCTTGGCATCAGTGTGTTCTAAGGGGAACTAGTGTGTGTGTGTGTCTTGATTTGAATAGTGACTGTTTTTGTCGCCGGGGGGAGGGGGGGGGGTAGGTTAAGCATATTTGAACACTTTTTTTTTAAATAGTTGAGACCATAATTTAACAAAGTTCAAAACAGTAACCCCCATTATTTTTACAAGGTGTGTACGCTATGGAATTTTTTGAAAATTTTCGGTATCTACAAATGACACTAAACAAGGGCATCAATTAGGAACAATTATTGATTTATTTAACATAGTAAATCTAGTTATTTTGATCTAAAAATTTTAGAAAAATCTTATTTTACTGAGACGTTTCATTATATAAAAATTTTGTGCCATTCCGAAGTCAATAGCTATTTTTAGCAGAACCAACTTATGAGCGCTTGGTCCGGACACCAGTTCGGAATTTTCGGGCGAAACTTTTTTAAAATATATTTTAGCCCTAAAATGACTTCATGATACTTAAAATAGTGTTTTAATGTATTTTTAAGATTTTTTTCAGAGCCAGGATATCCCCGGGGGGTATTGGTAATTTGCCACTCGATGGGGGATTTTTGTAATTTTACCTGTAAAAGGTAAATTCACACACAGTAAGAATATTTTGGTGATTTTGTTTACGGGAGGGCTGTTTTGATGATTTAAGTGTGAGAGGGGTGTTTTGGTAATTTTACACATTAGGGGCGTTTTGATAATTTTGCATACTCGACGAGAGGGCCGTTCTAGGAGTGTGCGTAAGTTAGTATTAAATTCATAATACAATAGTAAATATTGTATACTAATAATTAGATTGTTCCATTTAGGTTAAAGTAACAGACTTTCCGATTAGACTGGCTTCACTTCGGATCCAGGTAAGGGTTTCTACCTGAACCTTAAGTCATCAACTTGCGTTCGTAATTATTCTCTTGTTTTGCTTATGGCCGTTAATGAACTCTAAAGTATGAATTGATATCAATATGTTATTGTCAGCTGAACACTGATATTGAACCTGATTCAATTGTTTAAAATCTTATCGATGCTCACCTTTTATTGCATGTTGAGCAGTGACTTGTTTATTGGGTCCATGATATTTGTTTACAGTAAATTGACATGGGGGTCTGTACTGAGGGGGGCATTATAAGGCTGGTTTGAATCTTGCATGGAACGTAGGCTAGTACCTAAATGGACTAGTATTCGTCCATCATGCATGTGTACACTGTATTGTGCATTGCCTATATGGCATTGCATCTGCTCATAGTCAATATCTTTGAATTTATTTACATTGTATCTTACAGTGACTATTTTGGAAATGATTGGAAATAATTGTCTCAAACGGTTCATACTTGTTTGAAATCCGTCCTTAGATTGCCTTTGAACTCGATTTAAAATCCTTTGGAAAACCATCATCGTGTTTTGGAATGATGGCTTTGAAAATGATCTTTTAATGATCGTTTTGGAATGGGCTAATTGCACTTATGTCTTTGAGGTTAGGGTATAATTACAGGCAAGGACAATAGTTTAGACAAATTACACTTATGTCCGTTGACGAGACGGAATACAAAAATACATAACGGTATTGACAAAAAGACTTAATTGCCCCTAAATAAAACTTGAAATCCTGATTTGCCCCTGGGAGGCAGAAAAGCGGGAAAGTGGAAAATCGTGCGACCCTTTCTTTATTATCCCTCTCTCTCTCTCTCTCTTCCCTTATGTTCATCTCTCAGACACAAAAAAACTCTAAAAAACCCTAGTTCGTGGAAGATTGAAGTCGTGGTCGGCGTTCACGAACCCATTTGCAAGCCATTTACGATCTTTTGTATGAATGTTAATACACCGTGTAACGATTTTTTTTGCTATAAAATGTAGCCATTTTTTTACACCCATTTTCTCGTAGATCAACACATCGTAGATGATTGCGTGTTATGATTTTTGTCTGCTCAGTTCAAATTTTAGGGTTTTAGGGTTTTTTCTTTCGATTTAAATGTATGTCTGTGACATCATGCAAATGTAAGGATGTCTAGGGTTTTTTTCTTGAGATATCCCTTTAATTGGAAGTGTAGTGGGTTGTATGTTGTGAAGGTTATTTTCGACTCATGTATTTGGTGTATCTGTTTAGGTCAAGTAGTTTGCCGGAATGAAAAATTAGGGCTTAAAAAAAGCTTAATTGGTGACTATGATGTCGTAATATTGTTATGCATGCAGTCTATTGCCCTTACATGTTATTCTTTAGCCTTTATAGATGTATTTAAATTTAGGAGTATTTTCTTTTGATCTTATACCAGGTTCAACTATGGCTTCTCTTTACCATGATCTTAGGGTGCATTATGATAAGAAGCTTGAGCTCAATATACCCGATGTTGATCCAGATAGGTACAGTTACATAAAGCTGCTAGATGACATATGTAGTATGGGACTTAGGGATGCTATGAGCAATGCTAGTGTCTTGTTTGCTATCAGTGCTTTAATTGGTGGGACTGAGATTTGTATTGACATTGTAGATGATAGGAGTTTGATGGAGATGTTTAGGTTAAACAAGAGTATGAAATTGATAGATGTTATGTGTCTGCTGTGGAGGCAGTACCAAAAATGGTATATGAGACCTTAGAAATTGAGGCTGCTCCTGAACATGAACCTAGGCAAGCAGCAAATGAGGATATAAATTAAACAAGGCCTAGGGTGAGCAATAATGAGGATAGGGATGAAATAGGGAACAGGGTGAGTAGGGAGGAGGATATAAATGAAACTGGGAACAGGGAGGAGGATATAAATAAAACAGGGAATATGGAGGAGGGTATAAATGAAACAGGGAACATGGAGGAGGATATAAATGAAACATCAAATAGAGAGGAGGGTATAAATGAAACAGGGGACGTGTTGAGTAATAAGGGGGATATAAATGAAATAAGGGACAGGGTGAGCAGTGAGAAGGATGTAAATAAAACAAGTGACAGGGTGAGCAGTGAGGAGGATGTAAATGAAATAAGTGACAGGGTGAGTAGTGAGGAGGATATAAATGAAACAAGTGACAGGGTGAGCAGTGGTGAGGATAGGTAGAGGTGTCAAACGGGCCGGGCGGCCCGCGGCCCAGCCCGACCCGGCCCGAAAAAAGCCCGGCCCGGCACGGCCCGCAGGTGAACAGTGCAGGCCCGCAGGCATAGGGCCTTGGGCCTGGGCTTGGACCAGGCCTGGATTTCCAAAAAAATGGCCCGGGCCCGGCCCGGCCCGGTTTTGGCCCGAAACAGGCCCGGCCCGTTTTCGGCCCGGATTTGGCCCGTTTTCGGCCCGGATCTGGCCCGATTTTGGCCCAAAATCAGCCCTATTTTGGCCTGCCCCACCTTTTTCAAAAAAAAAAACTTGCCCTCCCCTTTTCCCTCCCATTTCCACTCCCAATTGCCGTGACGCAATGATTTAAACCATGAACCAAGCATACCCGACATGACTTGACTTGATGGTCTAATTTGCCAATAAAAGCAGTTCAAAGATCCCAGCAAGTTTAGCCTTATATAGCGTGTATTCTCTATCAAACTTGGTTTCAGTTGTTCCTATTTCCTGTTAACCCTGCCGACTGGAACAAATTTTCCCTTGGTTTAGGTACAAATTAGTACTGAAAAAAAAAAACTAATTAAAACTAGAAACCTGCCTTAGCCTCCGTTCACCATGCGCATCTTTATCCAAGTCTTCCAGTAAGCTGGTTGGAGGTTTGTCAAGCATCCAAAGTTCGACAAGAATCAAAACACAAGCCTTCGCTAATTTGTTTGCATATTGGTCTCTCGCAAATAGAAAATAAATTTCCTTTGTTGAATGCAATTTGTATCCAACAAGGAAAGATTGGCTTCAACTGTATGATTATTGTTATATCCGTCTACACTTATGCCAATTAAGTAACAACAAATTATTTATGGACCTACATGTCACTAACAATAAACAAAATTTTCTTCTACTGCCGTAATTGGAGCAAAATGTTTCTTCTAGGTGTAATTAACGAAATGGTTTAAATTAGAATATTTGTTGTTACTTTACTTGCTTATACACATTATTAAATTAGAATTTGTGTACATAATAACAAGAAAATATCGCAATTAAAGTTTTTATTTTGAATAACCGGAGAATTTAAAAAAAAAAAAAAAAAAATTTTGGCCCGGGCCCGGCCCAAGCCCGGCCCTAGATATTGGGCCTAGGGCCAGGGCCTGGACTGGGCCTAGGTTTCCCTTCGGCAGGCCCGGCCCGGCCCGGCCCGGTTGGCAGCCCCACTGGCCCGGCCCCGGCCCGGCCCCACAACAGGCCCGATGGGCTTGGGCTGGGCCGGCCCAAGCCCGGCCCTTTGACATCTCTAAGGATAGGGATGAAACAAGTGACATCAGTGGTAAAGATAGTGATGATGAGTCTGTTAGCCTGGGGGAAAGTGATGATATAGATTCAAGTGGTGATGATGGGGTGGGGATGTCTGGGGATGATATGCCTAACTATGAAGGGAGTGATGACTGTGAACCAAAATATTCTAGTGACTCTAGTGTTGATGTTGTGAAGGATAGAACCAGACAATTGAGGGGAAAGTTATTTGAAAAGACAACTGCTGGGCCTATTTCTTTTGATGTAGGCCTGTTATTTGAGGATGTGCATTCTTTTAGAAGTGCATTGAAGGACTATGTGATACAAAAAGGGTTTAGATTGGTCGGAGATAAGAGTGATTTGGTAAGAGTAAGTGGACATTGTGCAAGAGATAATTGGCCTTGGAAAATTCATGCATCCGTATGCCCTGATAAAACAACTTTCAAGATTAAGTCTGTTGGACCAGCCCACACTTGTGTTAGAGAAGGTAGAATCCCAAAAGCTACATCACCTTGGATTGTTAACAAGCTCATAGATCTCACTAGATCAAATCCAGACATCAAAATTGCTAGTATGAGGGCAGAAGTGTAGAAGTATGGGGTGCAACCTAGTAGAATGCAGTTGTATAGGGCCAAGAAGAGGGCATTAGATGAGATAGATGGAGGACATGCTGAGTCTTATGCTAAGCTTCGAATGTATAAGGAGATGGTTAAGAGGACAAACCCTGAAGCAGTATTGGAATTAGAATACAATAGGCCTAACCTAAGAGTTCCACCTTCATTTAAAAGGATGTTTGTGACCTATCATGCTATGATTGATGGATTCCTAAAGGGGTGTAGGCGATGGATAGGGTTTGATGGATGCCATCTAAAGGGAACATATGGAGGTGTATTGTTGGCTGCCATTTCTATTGATGGGAACAATGGCTTGTTTCCTATAGCCTTTGGCATTGTTGAGAGTGAGAATAAGGACAATTGGGAGTTTTTCTTTGGCCATCTGAAGAACAAAATTGGAGAGGGTAGGGATAAGCAGCCTTAGACATTTATGACTGATAGGCAGAAGGGGTTAGGGGAGGCAATCAACCATATCTTCCCAAATGTCTACAATAGGCACTGTTGCAAGCATGTATATGCAAATTTATAAGCTAAGTACCCTGGATTGTTGTTGAGAAATAGCTTTCGGATGGCTTCTAGGGCTTATAATGCAAAAACATTTAAGTATGCAATGGAAAAAATAAAGGACCAAAGCAGGGAAGCTCATGATTGGCTTGCTAACCTACCATTATCATCATGGATAAGGTTTGTGTTTGATCCAATGACAAGGTGTGATAGTCTCACAAATAACATCACTAAGAGCTTCAACAGTTGGTTAAGGGACTTGAGGTATCTGCTTGTATTGAGCTTGGTGGAGCAGGTAAGGAGTAAATTGATGGGCAGGTTTCACATGAGGTTGCAATCAGCATCCACTTAGGACATTGTTGTTCCCCCAAATGTTTTGGCAAAGTTGAACAAGAATAGAGAGGCAGGTAGAAAGTGTACACTTCTAGTAGCTGATGACACTGAATTTCAAGTTACTGAGTTTAGCATCAACTACATTGTTAATCTTGAGAGGATGAGCTGTGAGTGTAAGGCATGGGATGTAAGTGGGATTCCTTGTAGGCATGCTGCTGCATGCACATCTTACAGAAGGGGTATGCTTGAAGACTTCTATGATCCTTGTTTCCACAAGGACAAATTTTTTAAGGCCTATGAAGGTATGATACATCATGTACCAGACATGAAGGTGTGGCCTGAGTTGGAAGTCACTCATCCAACTGTTTTACCCCCACGTTTGAGAAGGCTGCTTGGCAGGCCTAAGAAGAATAGAAAAAGGCAAGTAGATGAGCCAACACCAATTCAAAACAGGTAAAGCACACTTAGATGTTCATTGTGCAAGGAGCTTGGACACAACAAAAGGACATGCCAAAGAGCTCATGTAATGGCATGGGTATGACTAACACTAACCAAATTTGCAAATCTTAGCTTTTTTTTTGTTTTTTTTTTATTTCTTCTTTTTGTGGGATTTTTGCATCCTACACAACAGGGAAATGGAAATAGGAGTGTTGCAACTGCTGCTGCCACCACTTTTGCTGCTGATGCTGCTGCTGCTGCTACCACTTTTGCTGCTGAGACAATTGCTGGTAGTGCTCCTTCAAGCTCCCAAGCTGCATCAACAACCATAGCCTAATATTTTTAGTTGTATTAATTGTGCTTAGGGATGTTAATTTGTAATTAACAGTCTTTTTGGACATGACTGTAATGACTGTAATTGCTTAAGGATGTTAATTGTGCTTAGGGATGTTAATTTGTAATTGGATCAAAGATGTCATTTTGGACTTGACAGTCTTTTTGGACATGACTGTAATTAGGGATGTTAATTTGTAATTGGATGAAAGATGTCTTTTTGGACATGACTGTAATGATCAAAGTTGTCATTTTGGACTTGTGTTATGAGCTGCATTGTTGTTGCAATGTATGGGTACAATTTGGACATTAGAATGAGAATGAGTTGTGTCATTTTGAAGTTCACTGTTACAGGATTGTTGAATTTTGGACATTAATGTTACAGGATGCTTGAGTTTTTGACATTATTGTTACAAGATTACCTTGATATTTGGACATTATTGTTACAATGATGTTGAGGTTTGGACATCTTTGCAATATACTGTGCACAGCTATTGCATAACAACAAAGCCAATTAGAAATAGCTAAGAACATAAAATACTTCACTAAAGAAACAAGAAACATTCATTACATAATAGTCATCAAAGCATAATCTTTACTTATTACAGCCCTAAATTGCCCAAACCCTACTACTTCACTCCAACGGCAATGGCCACTAAACACATCAAGAAGCATCCTATTAAAGCCATTTTCAACATTTTCATGATTTCTTCCAAGCTGTCCACCCTCATACTTAGTAGCATGTCATGCCCCTTTGGACCACCAAACTGACCCATGGCTTCATGTACAATCTGGGTGCCAAGTTGGGGTGCAAGAAGCCCGAGATTGATAGGATTGCACCATGGAAACATGTTGCATTCTCCAAATGGACATGTATAGTACAACTTATGTTTGTTATTGTGGGACCATGAAACCCTAATTGAAACGTTGTGTCCACAATTGCAATTTTTTCCTCATAGTTCAGGTCACATGCTTGATTCGATCTCTTACATCCAATACTTGAAGATGACAAAGACATTGACATTCACAATCTACAAATGAAAAGGAAAGTAGTGATTAGGCAACAAACAGAAAAAAGGGAAAAAACACACTGGGGACTTTTATCAAACACCTAGTGTGCATAGGCCCAAAATATTGGGACTGGACCATTTAGTGATAAATTTTTCTCTAGTTCTAGATGCACATCTACCAGCAGATGTTTAAGGATTAACAGATATAGCAAACCCTAATTTCGTAGCAAACACTAATTTTGCCCTACATTTGCTAAACCCTAATTTTGTAACTAAAGTTTAAAAGTTTACCTTTAATCTGCAACTTTGTTGTATATTTCTTGTTGGCTTTCACGTAGAGAACCTCTTATCTTCACGGATTTGCCTCAGTCCCTCACTGTTTTTTTTGTTCTTCTTTTACAATCACATAGAATCTCCAACTATTTCTCCTTTCTGTCCATTTGTTTAATACCCACTTGTGTTAAAAAGTACAGTTTGAATTTTCAAGCAGGAAATGCCTGGCACGAGAGAAAATGTTGCTATATACCGTTCTCTACAGTATAAGGGTAAAGTTGGTATTTTTAAAATACGTATTGATGACATCATTAAAAAAAGTACACTTTTTGGACGAAACCCTAACGGATGGACACGGCTGATACATTTAAAAATGCTTTGGTCATGGTATATTACATTTTAAAACTTAATGTCCTTGATTGTAATTATACCCTAACCTCAGGGACCTAAGTGTAATTAGCCCTTTTGGAATCTATCGTGATTGTTAATTTTTGTTTTGATATCTATTTATGATGAATTTTGATCATTTTGGAAGTCATCGAACTATTTAGACCGTTGGAAGTCTTTTTGAAAATCATAGTCAGTTGGATTCTTTTGAATCATTTTGTAATTCCTTCCGTTGTCCTTGTACGGCCTTATGGAGCTCTCAAAAGTTCACCCTTCGTTTGATTCCCTTCTACAGGTGATCAGTTGTAGAATGCTCGGGTATAGGTTTAGAGTCTGTATGAGATTCTGGTGAGCCCACTGGTACTATGTAATGAGACCCCTGCGTGGGTCGATGTTGTTAACTCGCTCTCTAAGAACTTGAGTTATAAAGAACTTAAGTTTTAAAAGTTTATGTTAAGCAGTTTTATAATCTTGCATTTTGAGGAATTTGAGGTGATTTCGAATTAAATGCTTCGAAGTATGTGTTAGTAAATAGGATTTGACAGGTTTGATGTGAAGTGGTAGGTTAACGTTCCGGGAGTTCGGGGCGATGGAGCTCTGGATTTCTAAGATGTTACATCCCCCCCCCCCCCCGAGGGTTCCTTACCTTCCTCATCATCCTCTTCATATTCCTCTTCATCACCTTCGGGATCGGGGGACGACTCCACCACCACAGCCTCATCAGGCTGGGACTTCTCCTAGGCCTTACAAAACACTAAGGCAATATGAGAAGATTTTTGTCTCCGCTTCAGTGGAAAACTGAGGATTTTCTCTTACTCATAGTAACAACTTCATTGCCCTTGGACAGTGCCGACTATGTTTTGCTCACCTTCTTCGTGAAAGTCTGACTCGTCGCCGTCGTTTTCACCTAGCCTCTCTTTTGAATCACCGGAGCCCTCATGTAAGAGTCCAAGGTGAAGGAGTAGCAAGGGTCACAGGCTCCATGGAGCTCTGTCGTCACTCGACCCACCTACCGAAGGTGGCATCGAGGAAATTGGAGTGGGTGCCTCAGTTGTTGACATCATGTACAACTCTAGCAAGTCCTGGTAAGAGGAAAACCTATAAGTGTCCTTTAGCATTAAGCACAGAACCTATAATAAAGAAGTTTACAAAACTAAAATCAGGAAAAAATGATAATTTTAAGCTCAGTTAGGGTTTAAAGTTTATTGTTTTGACACTTTCGAGCTCCTTGAGCTCGAAGATGTCTGAATCCTTCTTTGGCCGGGGGATCGGCTCCTCCTCCTAAATCTTGTCCCTTGGGAAGACTGACACCGTCTAGGGAGGGGACCGTATATCATCCATGGACTCTGCCTTCATCTTCCCATTTCCCTTCCGGTCTCGGGAAGCTCCAGCCCGCTATACCTTCCTCAGCCACTCTGTAGACAACAGGAGGGCTAGGTCTTTCTCATGAAAGCCTCGTAGATATGAGGATCGTTCGGCCACCTCAAGGAGGATAGACCGATCCCCCTGACCAAGCTCTGCCTTAACACCCGGTCTAGGCTCCTTATCTAGTACATCTCTAGGGGAAGGGCAGGCAGAATTCGGACATCGACATCCATGTGATGCTGAGAGAGCACCCACTCCCCCACGTAGAACTCCTCTTAGAGATGTCAAAAGGGTCAGGTCGCCCGTGAGCCAGCCCAACCCAGCCCTAAAACGGCCCAGGCCAGCCCGACCTTAAACATGAATAGTGACAGCCTTGGTCCATAGCGCCAAGGGCCATGCCGAAGAATTAGAGGAAAAAACCCGGCCCGACCTTTAAAAGGCCCGGGTCAGGCTCGACCAAAGCCTAAAATGGCCCGACTTGTTTTTTGCCATTTTTTGGCCCAGGTATGGCCCGTTTCCCTTGGGCCCAGGCCCGACCCTTTTTTGGCCCGAAATTTTAATTTTTTGGGCTTGCCTTTGTGATTAATATCTTGGGCTTGGCTTTTGAAGTTAACTAGGTTTAGGCCTTCTAATTTTCTTGACAATTATGCAAATAGTTCAACTTGAACATAAAAACTCTATATAAAAATCTCATGCTTAACGAGTCGTTCGCATTCATCTTTATGAACATTTTTATATGTCCATGCTCTCATTTAAGTACTAAAAGAAATTTTAATGTGACAAAATGACCAATAATTTAGCATTCGAATAACATATGTTAAATGTCTGCGTAATTAATTAGGATAATATGGTAGTTTAATTGGTCAAACTCGACCGTAAGTTGTTCTTAAATAAACTTCTATCATTCTTATAAAGCTTTAGAAACAGGCTTTTATGCGTGTATCCATCTTACTCCGACAATTTTTGGTCAGTGTTATTTCAAGCTTCTTAACTCCGGAGTCCACCACAGCAAACTAGAACATGAAAACCATGACCAAGATGAATCTAAAAAGGCCAGATGGTTACAAGGAACATACATTTTAGCATAACAAATGCAAGGGATTTTTAAATGGACTTGATAATTAAGCAAAAGGAGGAGGACCTATGAACAAATTTATCCAAACTTTAATTTTTTCGCAACATAAAAACATGAATAAAAAAATTAAAAAAATACTTTTTTTTTCAGGCCCGGGCCTTGCCCTAGCCCGGCCCTAAAGTTAGGGCCTAGTGCTTGGTCTTGGACTAGGCCTTGGTATCCTCCAAGTGGGCCCGGCCTGGTTCCCCACCCTCGAAGCCCAGCCCTGGCCAATTGACAACTCTAACTCCTCATGTAAGGGCCCCACCAGAAACACTTGACATCAGGTAAGGGCTAACTCCTCGGGATAGGCCTCGACCATCCCTCACTTGGATAGGGATGGTTGAAACAAAGGAGATAAATTGTAAGTGTTCATGGAGCATGCTCTAACAAAATCCATAATCCAATGATTTACTTAGCGGGCGCTGTGTCAACTTGTTAAAGCTATCCCAGAACGCACCAAGCCCTTGGTGGCACCTGCCTGCTCGTTCCTGCAATTCTACTGGTACATCGTCGGCTGAGTCTCAGCAACGTGCCCCTCACCTAATCGAGGAGCACGTGATCCTAAGACCTAGAAGGCTTAAACCTGTGAACGGAGATGTCATATGAACAAAATGTCTAAAAGCATGCATGAGAACAATTAAGAAAGAACCAAAAGAGTGCAGGCATACCTCTCAGATGTCATAATATCCCATGAAGCTCAGATACTTCCCTTGGGACACCGTTCCAATAGAATGGTAACGAGTACCCCAATCGTACTCTCCAATCTCCCCCACCTCCTCTAAATCCCATAAGCACCATAGTTACACGGAGTCATCCCTGTTGCTGAATAGGGTATCCCCCAAAACATAGAGTGGGAACTACCAGACGTACCGATCAATCGTCGGGCCATCGGCCCCCTCCAAATCCATCTCCTTGAAGTGTGCACGAAAGGTACCCAACAAGATGGAACTACCCTTTTTGAAGAACAGTTCAAAGCCAACTAATCGAACCACGAGGTCTTGGTCCTTGTCGAAATCATAGGCCCAAGGAATAGGCTTCTTTTGCACTCCTACACTGATGATATCACGAAATTATAAGAGGTGAGTGTCGATTCCCCAAATGGCAAGTGAAAAGTCTTGGTGGAATCCCACCATCGCTCGGTTAAGCATAAAAGATGTTTTTTTACTACGGGTCGCCATGTGTATAAAAGATGTTTTTTTTATTAAGGATTGTGGTAATTTGACCCACCATTCCCTAGCCAAATTCGGGGAACCCTTACATCGCATGTTTGTTAAGAAGGCTATAAAATCTTGGAAAAAGGGAAAAATCTTAAATAACCATCCGGATTGTGCGTGGAGTGCATGAAAATATCATGGGTAGGCCCCACTTCACATGAGGATAACTTATATGTGAAAAAAGGAAAATTAGTGTGTGTCCAAGGGGAGAGAATTAGTGGAAAGACATACCTCCTCTGTAAAAAAGTGCTTGCTTAAATGGACTCCTTGGTCCGCAGTCAACAAAGAATAATCATCCGTCCGATTCGTCGCCCAAAAGAGCGAAAGTCGGCTGATTTCGGCCTTCCTTGGTGTCCCTACCTCGTTCGTATAAAGTCTATAATTCTAAAAAAATTAGAGAAGATGAGAGTGGATTGAAGGGTTTTATAGGCTACATATGTAATTGGGTTAGGATTACACTTGGGAGTCCTTGTGGGAAAGAAATTTCAGATAGCAATTGATAGGGTTGGGATTGAAGTGTTGAAAAAAAAACCCTAAATATTGCGCACAAATCCGAACGGATTAACCGGCCGGTTTTTTACTTAAATTGGTTAAAGAGGTTGACTAGCTGGCAGGTTTTCAATTTTAAAAAACATAAAACCTGCTAACTAACCAGCCGATTTTCAACTTAAAAATTCAAAAAAATTCCATCTTCTGACTTACCGGCCGATTTTCGACCAACTAAAACAAAAACTTTTGCATCCTTGTGTAAAATACATGCTTGTATGTTTTTTATGTACATGTATGCTTGGGTTCCTTGTGTGCTTGCATAATCATCCTATTACTTGAATTTGTGTGTTCTGCTTGCCTGTCTATATCGCATGATACCTAGTTCATCCCCTAAGGCGTTTCTTTATCCAATATTTGCATGCTTGCATGCCTGATGTGCATGTTCACTACCCTATCCTCGGTTTGTTTTGCGATTCGAATATTCGAATTTGTTTCTCAATTTAGTGATTTTTGTACAGTGTAAGGTCAGTGCAAAATCTCGCGTTTGTTACTAGAAGCAATATTTTCTTCATATCAATTATATTGATATGTTCGGCACTCAACTGAAATTGTTGGCTCCGTCTTTGAGTGATATATTTTTAATTATTTTATGTCTAAACGATCAACCTCTTTGACACGTTGTTGGCTCCGACTCTTAGAGATAAGTTCGGTTTCGACTAAACGACTAGCCGCTGTGACGTGTTGGCTCCGACTCTTAATCAAGCCTCTACTTTGTCTGTCGACCACTCAAATCAAAGTGGTAGCTCCGACACTGGCTAAAGATATTTTCATCTTGTCAATCAACCCTTTCAAATCAATTTGGGGGCTTCAGCATCTAGATATACGACTTTGTCCTTCGAACACTCAAATCAATTTGGTGGCTCGAGCAACGGACAAAATTATTTTTGTCTTGTCTGTCGACCCTTTTCAAATCGATTTGGAGGCTCCGACATCTAGATATACGTCTTTGTCCCATTGACCCTTTCAAATCAATTTAGGGGCTCTGGTAGTGGACAAAGTTATTGCTGGTTTTATATGTCTAAACGACCTTTTCAAATCAATTTGGAGGCTCCGGCATCTAGATATGGGTTTTGTCTGTCGACCATTCAAATCTATTTGGTGGCTCTGGTAACAGACAAAATTTCTGCAATAGATTGTTCAACGACTAATCGTTGTTACTTCGGGCTATGGCTTCGAACAATATCCATGTATTTTAGCGAACTACATTAGTCTGATTCCTCTTTGGAGGATAAGTAGGAAGCCCTGTAAAGGCCCGACTTTTCTATTTGTGATCTTTTTTCGTATCTATTCAGAGTCTTATGATCTTTTTTCGTATTTTTCTACAAAAATGTGTTATTCTTAGTAATGTTTGCCCGCGCGCAAGCTTTCTCACATAGGGCCTCTATAGATACCCTATTTTTGTAGTTATTATTAATTAAACAAATATTGGGCTTTATTATTAATTAGAGTTTGTTATTAAGCATAGGTCTGGTAGTATGAATTTCATTAATTAATTTGGTCCAGTCAAATCCATTAATCAAGTTCAAGTCCGGTTCAGTTCAAGTGCCTAATCAATAATTGGGCTCAATCCAGCCCAGGGGTCTAGCCCAATTGTGTCAGTCCAGTCCAAGTGTCTAGATATTTATTTTATTTTGTTTAGTTTGTCAAGATAATTAGAGAATTGTTATGTGAGTTATCCCTAATCCGAATATTACATCAATGATTTATGTGGTTAAAGATGATAAATCCAAATCTAGTACATCCCATCTGTAAAATCAAAGACAATTACCGAAATTAGGGTCAGATAATACCCCAAAAGAATCGACCAGTTTTTAACTAACCGGCCGGTTAGTTGACTTTTGTCAATCTGCGATTTTTATCAAATATTCTGACTTATCTTCAGCTTGTAGATTGGCATAGCAAATCTTATCACTTTTGCACCCCAGAGCCCTATAAATAGGCCCGTTGGCTTTCATTTTCAAGAGTCAGAAGCTTATTCTTTTTAGAGCTTATGTGTCATTTCTCTATGAAGTGATACATTATCTCTCTCGAGAATTTTAGCTATTCATTTTCACTTCATAAGTCTTTTAACCTTTTGCATCATGGATCGTTTGGAAAGCGTCCCCAAGTCTTCCAGACAAGCAACTTCTCGAGGTAATTTTATTAGCTTTCTAGTCTAGATAATCACACTAGACTTATCTCCAATTTCCCGTGATCACATTTCTATTACAAAAATCAAAAAGAGCCTTTTCATTTCTCAGTCTAAGTGTAGGACTGAAGTGCAAATTACTTCCTATAGGACCAGAGTCGAACTACGGTGGTTTTGATTCCAGTTAGTCTAATCGGATACGTAGACCATTCGACCCCTGATATCGAGTACAAGCCAAAAACATAAAAATAGGCTTATAGTTAGTTTTATTGCATTTCACATGTTACAAGTGTTTAAGGCCAAACACCAATAGAAATAAAATTGAGACCAAAAGGGTGCAGCGGGTGCCTAACACCTTTCCATTGCATAACTTAGTTCCCGTACATGTTTCCCTCTTTTTGATAGGTTAGTTGTATTTTGGAAAATTTAGTGTTATTTTTATGGTTTTTTCTTATTTTCCCTTTGTTCAACTAAATAAGATGGTGACTCCTAAGATCCTTAGGGATTTTCCCGAGGCGGTCCATTACACCACCCACAAGGCCCAGTCAAACTATGATGGTTTTGATTTTGCTTTGTCCAACCAGATACGTAGGTCATTTGACCCCGAATGCTGAATTCAAACCAATAATATAAAATTAGAATATGTATACATAAGTGTAAGGGTAATTCTTCTAGAAACTCAAAAAACAGAGAGAAAAAAGGGGATTCGGGTAGCTCTGAGATGTCGGGGAAGTTTAATTTCTTTGTATGTTGAATTCAATTGCGATTTAATTGAATGCTAACTTGCTCTGAGACGTCGGATAAGTTGTCATTCCTATTGGGTCATCTTATTCCTTTTCTTGAATATTTATCTACTTCTTTCAATTCTATTGGAACTTGGTTAGATAGTATCTAACCCACTGGTCATGGGAAAGCTTATTAAGGACTAAGAACCCCTATTAATCGTTATTTACTTCGAGTCATTGGGTTGAAAAGGAAAGAGCAATGAATGCCGAACATACTCCTACATGGAGTGACTTTGATTCAAGTGATGAAGACAATGAGAAGAATGATCAAGCAAATGTATGTTTCATGGCAAATGATGAGGTAAGCTCTTCTTCCGGTAGTGATAGTGATAATGAAAGCTTTGAAGATGCTTATGATAGCTTATATGAGGAATCCAAGAAAATTTTCAAGAAAAATATTATTTTGTCTAAGAAATTCCTTGAAGCTAATAAGCAAATTGAGAAGTTAATAATGAAAAATAATAAGTTGCATGCCAAGAATGAATGCATTTCCAACCATTTAGATGTGAAATATGTGAATAACGATTTGGTTGAATTATTTATTAACACTCCTAACTCAAAGCAAATCTCTTCCAAAACATTGGCTTTAGAAAAACAAAATGAAGATTTAAAAGTTGAGATTTGTGATTTAAAAAAATATCTTGAAAAATTTGTTGATGGTCAAAACAATTTGGATGTCATGCTTGGATGCCAAAGAATTGGCCTAAACAAATGAGGTCTTGGATTAGATCCCATGGCCATGCCTCCTAAAATTTTACAACAACAAGCTAGGTTGAATATTCATACAAAACGACCAAAGAACTATTGCACACCTTTTACACATTGCGGTTGGTGCAACAAGAAAGGGCATACGACTAATCATTGTCCTTGTAGAATTGTTTTTGTTAAAGGTAGAAAGAAAATGTGGATTGTGAAAGGTCAAGATTACAAATGCGAGACTAACATCCAAGGACCCAAGAAAATTTGGGTACCAAAAGTCACTACTTGATTTGTGTTAATAGGTATGTCTCAAAGCAAAATCTAGTAGCAAGAAGTGGATTCTTGATAGTGGATGCTCAAGACATATGACCGACAACATATCTCTTTTCACCTCGATTGATCTTAAAGAAGGAGGAAATGTGACCTTTGGTGACAATTCTCAAGGAAAAATCAAAGGTAAATGAACTATTGGTAAGGAACCACATTCAATTGAGAATGTGTTATATGTTGAAGGATTGAAGCATAACTTGCTAAGTTATCTTTGAGGCTTCTCATTGCACTATATTATCCTTGAAGAACAATGAAACTATTTTGGTAGGTAGTAGAGATAATAATGTTTACTCCATTCAATTAAATGATTTAGCTAACCAAGATATCAAGTGTCTTAGTGCTATTAGTGAAACATCTTGGCTTTGGCATCGAAGACTTGGTCACATGCACATGGAGCATTTGAAGGATATTTCAAGCAAAGAACTTATGAGGGGTCTCCCGAAGATCAAGTTTAAGAAAGATAAAGTATGTGATGCTTGTCAAATGGGTAAGCAAAAGAAAGTCTCTCACAAACCGAAGAAAATGGTATCTACTTCTAGACCCTTGCAATTACTTCACATGGATTTGTTTGGACCAATCCCTACTACTAGTCTTGGTGGTAAATCATAATGTTTTGTTATTGTTGATGATTATTCTCGCTATACTTGGACTTTCTTTTTGGCTACCAAAGATGAATCTTTAAATGTGTTCACTTCATTTGCAAAACGTGTTCAAAATCAAAAAGGTTATTTGATAACCAACATTCGAAGTGATCATGGTAGAGAATTTGAAAACTCAAAAATAGGAGCCTTGTGTGATGACATTGGGATATCACATAATTTTTCGGCTCCTAGAACTCCTCAACAAAATGGTGTTGCCGAAAGAAAGAATAGGTATTTGCAAGAAGCGGCAAGAACAATGCTTAACGAATATGGTTTACCTAAGTACTTTTGGGCGGAGGTGGTCAATTGTGCTTGTTTTGTTCTTAATAGAGTTATCTTGCGAAATTTTTTGTTAAAAACCCCTTATGAGCTTTTTAATGATAAGAAACCTAAGGTGAGATTTTTTAGAGTCTTTGGTTGCAAATGTTTTGTTTTAAATACTAAGGATCACCTTAGCAAATTTGATTCCAAAACCTTTGAGGGTATTTTTCTTGGTTACTCTAATAATAGTATGGCATATAGAGTTTATAATAAAAGTACTTTGGTTGTTGAAGAATCCATTAATATTACTTTTGATGAGACTAATCCTTTTCTTCGAAGGACTAACATTGTTAATGTAGATGATATGGACAATAACATAAGAACTTTGGACATAAGTAAAACACTACAAGGCAACCCCAAATAAATTGATCTAGGGGAGCAACAATCAAGCTCTCAAGGGGGGAACTAGGAAGAAATCAATGATGCCTCAAACTTGGACAACTCACAAGCATTACCAAAAGATTGGACTTACAAAAAGGATCATCCAAGCGATCAAATCTTAGGTAATCCCTCGAGTGGGGTAAGAACTCGACGCTCTCTTCACCAACATGTTAATATAGCGTTTCTTTCCCAAATTGAACCGAAGAACTTCTCTAAAGCTCTACATCATGAATCTTGGATGCTTGCTATGCAAGAAGAGCTAGTTCAATTTGAAAGAAATCAAGTTTGGACCCTTGTGCCTAAACCTCAAAACTTTAGGATTATAGGTACAAAATGGATTTTTAGAAACAAACTTGATGAATCCGAAGTCGTGGTTAGAAACAAGGCTAGATTAGTGGCCCAAGGTTATAACCAAGAGGAAGGAATTAATTTTGATGAGACTTATGCACCGGTAGCTAGACTTGAATCTATTAGAATGCTATTAGCTTTTGCTTGCTATAGAGATTTTAAACTCTTTCAAATGGATGTCAAGAGTGCTTTTCTAAATGGTTTTATTTCGGAGGAGGTTTATGTGGCTCAACCTCCTGGCTTTGAACATGAAAAATTTCCAAACCATGTTTTCAAGCTTAGCAAAGCTCTTTATGGTTTAAAACAAGCTCCTAGAGCTTGGTATGAAAGGCTAAGTAGTTTTCTTTTAGAAAATGGTTTTTCAAGAGGAAAACTTGACACCACTCTTTTTATAAAATCTAAGGGCAAGGACTTATTGTTGGTGCAAATTTATGTTGATGATATTATATTTGGTGCTACTAATGGATCCTTATGCGAAGAGTTTGCTTCTTGTATGAGTAAGGAGTTTGAAATGAGCATGATGGGAGAACTCACCTTCTTCCTTGGATTGCAAATCAAACAAAGCAAGGATGGAATCTTTATCAACCAATCCAAATACACCAAAGAGCTACTCAAGAGATTTGACATGGAAGCATCAAATGCGTTTGACACTCCAATGAGCTCTTCATTAAAGCTTGATAAAAATGAAAAGGGTAAGGATGTTGATATTAAGCGCTATCAAGGTATGATCGGATCACTCCTTTACCTTACCGCAAGTAGACCCGATATAATGTTTAGTGTTTGTTTATGTGCTAGATTTCAAGCTTGTCCTAAGGAATCTCATTTGGTTGCCGTCAAGAGAATCCTTAGATATCTTAAGGGCACTCACGATTTAGGGTTATGGTTTCCTAGAAACACATCCTTTTTTGACCTAATTGGTTACTCTGACGCCGACTATGCCGGTTGTAAAACCGAGTGGAAAAGTACTAGTGGAGGTTGCCAATTCCTAGGTCACTCTCTTGTTTCTTGGAGTTCCAAAAAGCAAAACTCGGTTGCACTCTCTACCACCGAAGCCGAATATATGGCGGTTGGTGCTTGTTGTGCACAAATTCTTTGGATGAAACAAACCCTTTTGGATTTTGGACTCAAGTATGATCACATACCTATATTATGTGATAACACTAGTGCCATTGACTTGAGCAAAAATCTCATCCAACATTCACGCACTAAGCACATAGAAATCAAACACCATTTTATCCGTGATAATGTGCAAAAAGGTGATATTATTCTAGATTTCGTGGACACAGATCACCAATTAGCGGATATCTTCACTAAACCTTTATATTCGAAGAGGTTTTCCACTCTTAGAAGAGAACTTGGCATGTCTTCACCTATGTGACTAAATGTTATATCTCTTGTGCATAATCATGCAAGTTGCACTTCACATGCTTGAACATTATTTAATATGCTTATAGCATGCTTTGGTTGATTTTTATCTTTCCAAAAATTATTGATTTTGTTGATATTCATTTAATCTCATTTGTCTTTATTGACTTGCACACACTTATATTTCTAAATTCTTTACACTTCTTTTTAATGTGCTATCTTTGTAAAAGGTGCTTGGTACACCTTTTGATGGGTATTCAAGTACTTATGTTTTCTTGTTTGAATGCCCTTGTTGGCTATATTGATTATCCATGGATGGATACATAAGTTGATCACTTTCACACACACCCTTGATCTTTTTCAATGATGTCAAAAAGGGGAGAAAATATTGTTGATTCATACTTGTGTGGATTTGATATGAGCATATATTACTTTAGTTAGGGGGAGCCCTATATTACTTTAGATAGGGGGAGCTTTTTGCCATGATTTCTTCTCATGACCCCTTATGGTTTATAATTGAGATTGTCATGCTTCTTTGCGTTTATTATCTTATATATCTCATATTATTTGAATCAATGTTTGCCATCATAAAAAAGGGGAGATTGTTAACCCTACGGTTATTCAACCTAGGATTATATTTGATTTTGATGATAACTAACATTGATGGTTATGTTGTCTAACATGCATTGAGTTGATGAAGCAATAGGAACAATCTCATACTCATGCAAATGGACACTTAGACGAGCAAATCGTTCAAAGACTCTCAAAGAAGGAATTCGTCGATTGAATTTTACAATGCTTTATTTCCTTCTTTGTAAACTAGACCTAGAGAGATGATCGTTACGATGACTGTATACCTAGAACTTGCCCATAGGTTTCCCTTGCATGCATAAAAGTTTTTCATGCTTTAAAAACTAGGAAACTGCATTTTCTGGAATGCAGAATGCAGTCGACTGCAAGTTGGGCAGTGAGGTATTACAGTCAACTGTATTTGGATTACAGTCGACTGTAAGTTGGAAATTTGAATTTCCAATGGCTACTTTGGGATTACAGTCGACTTCAATGGTGCATTACAATCGACTGTATTTACCGTTTTGCACAATAAATGCCCTACCTAACTCCAAACGGTCATATTAATTCCCAACTCTATAAATACTCATCTTGGGCTTAGTATTGATTCATCAATTGCATTCAAAGCTCTCTTATTTTTCATAATCTCAAAGATCAAAGCAATTGTTCAATCTCTCTTGGTTTTCATTATTTGCTCATCCATTTCAAGAGAGCATTTATTGTGAGCTTACACTTGAGAGATATACACTTTTATAAAGTCAGCATACACTCATCTCTCTTGTTCTAGTGCTTAAACTTGTACTCATCTACTTATTGAGAGTGAAATCTTGTACACAATTCTTCATCTAAAGGTTCTTGTATCAAAGCTTGGGGTTGTCAAGCTTTGGAGCTTTGGGATTGTCAAAGCTTGTTCTTGATGTGGGCATAGCATCAAGGGATTGTAAGAGGTTCGATCTTGACCCGTAAGGAAGATCATACTAGTGGATTCTAGGACCTTTCAATGGACTTCCTTGAAAGGGTGGACGTAGGCTTGAGGGTATATCAAGCCGAACCATTTATATCTCCTTGTCAAGTATCTCTAAACCCTTCTCTCTTTACATTATCATTTTACATTTGTGTTGAGATTGGTTAGTTTGCTTATTTAAGTTATTGAGATTGAGGTTTGTTGTTTGTTTATTTTTAAAGTAGTCTTAAAACCCTATTCACCCCCCCCCCCCCTCTAGGGTTATCTTTTTTGTTTCACTTGGGATTTAGGTCAAGTACACAATAGTAGAACGAATGTTACTTGCCTTTGGAATTCAAATATTTTTAAGTGTTAATCAAAGAGGATGATTGAAGGATAGGACTATGATCTTTTGATGTCTATGAATAGCTCAAGTACACAATAGTAGAACGAATGTTACTTGCCTTTGGAATTCAAATATTTTTAAGTGTTAATCAAAGAGGATGATTGAAGGATAGGACTATGATCTTTTGATGTCTATGAATAGCTCTATCAAATAGTGTACGGAAAAAAGTTGTGATTTCAAGATACAAATGATATGGTGACATAATTTTTTGTATTTAAAAGAAGGTGTTGGCATTACTAGATCCTGATGCCACTTTATTCATTTGCTTCGATATCCTTTTGTAAGCATCTAAGTGTTAGACCTAGAAACTTGTAGCTATAGCTATATGTAGATACCTCTGCGGAAAACCCTGTTGTGGCCCCTATGGTTTATAATTCATGCCCCACCAATATTGATGATAGAGATTTGAGAGTTGACTTTTTTTTATGTGGCTATGAAACACTTCGATATAAATTGTGGGTGTGGACTGATTTTCTTTCCAATCATGCCAAGATAGATTACTTTAAGAAATATGATGGTTAAACGATATGATTGTGATCTTCTGGTGATTAACTCCAACAACTAGTAGCTACATGCTGTAAAGGTTGTGATTGAGAGATATAAGTGATGTGGTAGCTTAGAAACTTAAACTTTGATGGATGCACAATATATGTGTGTAGTTAGATTTTGGACAATAGTTTGAACTGATTTCCTTTGAGGTATCAGAGTGCACATCGGAAGAATAGCAGTTATAATTTTCATTCTTTTGTGTGATGTGCAAGTGCTTATGAAAATTAGTTATCCATATTGGTTATGTTAAAGTGGTATACTTCGAAGGTTGTTTGATGGACTTGGTTTTGGTTTTGGTGTCAGGCTAATAAACATAGATGGAAAAAATATTTATCATTAGGTGATATGATGGTTTTGGTTAGTGAACTTCGTAGACACTGTACCGTTGCAATTTTAGTTAAGCTTTGGATATTGAGTTTGCGGTCTTCGTAGTTGATAAATATGGGCAAAAAGATTGAGTTGCTATTGTCTGGGTAACCATGTGTTTGAACTATTAAGATGTATGTGGGTTTAGAGTTCCGGAATTTGATGTTGGCAGTTAGAGTAAGTGTTGTTATGTTTGTAAGGTTGATAAGATGGTTGATGCAATAGGCAGAGAGCGTGCCAAAATTTTTAGCAATTATAGTTACTAGTTAGCCTCAGTTGTCAGCGAATATCATTTAGAGAGTATTAACATGACTCCATTTGTGGCTTTGTATAGGCATACAATTTTCATCACCTATATGTTAGTACAAGATTCGGGTGAAGAAGAGAATGGAAGTTAAAACTAAAGTTCGGATCTCGTAGAGTACAAGTCATATGTGAGAAGTGTTTTGTACTTGGCAGGCTTGAAGTTAAGCGTGTTAATATTATGTAGATTGAACAAAGCGTATGGTTTGGTATATTATAATAGTAGCGCAGTAGAAGGGTGATTGATTAGAGATTGGTTTCATTTGTTGAAATTTTGAGTGGAGTAAGTTAGTTCAGTACATTTGGTATGCTTGATAGGTCATAAATACTTCGAGGTTGAAATTTCGTTCAAAGTGGAAGAAATGTAGTGACTTATTTTGCATGGAGAGAAGCTACCTTTCGATGATTAAGGAACATTTAATTTCGAGGACGGAAATATTTTAGGGAAAGGGGAGGTATGTAATACCCCAGATTTTTAACTACTTGTGTAAAGAATAATTAAAACAATTATACTGATTTTGAATTAAGTAATGGACCTATGAGAATTTTAGTGGAGTCCTTTTAGTGACGAAACTAATATTTAATAGTGTTAATGGCTAATTTGATTAGATTATATATTATTAGAAGAAGAAAAAAAGAGAGAGATTTCGACTTGGATTAGGATTTTAAGTCATACTGTGAATAAATTAGTCATGACGACTTTAAGTTGTATTATGGTTGTACTAACAATTAGGACTTCAAGTTATATTAGAATTAGATTTGCAAACTATAAAAGGGGGGAGAAGACATAAGAGTCCTCATATTTTTTAGAGAGAAAGGAGAGAAAAAAGCTAGTACATTCTTTTGGGTATTCAAGCAAAAAGGTGGTGATTTATCTAAGATAAAGAGAAGATTTTTTACGTTATATTCGTTACTTTGAGGTAAGGGTTTTTATGTGCTCCCTTCTTTCGATACACATTATCATTGGGCATGTTGTGATGTAAATCAGCTCTCATTATTGAATATCTCTATTATTCGTCATCGCCATACATTTTTATATGTTGCCGTTCCTTTTGTCTTCTACCGTGGCCAATCTGTCTCAAAATTGACCTTTTCAAATAACAACAAACTATTGTTCACTTTTTTTTTTTTACTACTGTTCCTTTGTGAAAGTAATCACTGCACCTTTGTTTCCGGTTTCAACCATTTAAATGTACTCCGTAAAGTTTTTCCTTGCAAAGGACAACCCTCAGCGTTTTAATGGAATTTGCACAGCTTTACAAAATAGGAAGCTGCCACGTGTCATGTATACTTTCTCTTGGCATTCGTGCCGTTTAGCACCCAAAAATTTCTTTTGACAATATCTCACTCATCCGATCTCCAATTGATCTGATTTTTGTTTCATTGAATTTGTAATTTCATTTTCTTTAATTTGGATCTACAATGACTATTTTTGAACTTCGAATGAATATTCATTATATTTATCAAATTACTTTGTGGGTGATATTTGTGTTTGAAAGTCACTTTTGATTATCGTGACTTATATGTGACGCGCCGACTGCGATATTCGATATGGTATAACCATGATTTGTGATGCTTAATAATAAGCAATTGTGTATGTGAGACTCACAAGATTTGGTAAATGTATTTTGGTATTCAACTTATTGGTTATGTAATCCCTTTTTGGTCGAATTGTTATTCGTTTGTGAACTGATATTCTTCAGTCACTTTTGTTATTCGATTGTGAAACTTGATTGAGTTATCAATTCCTATTTATTGGTTCTATTCGATAACTCAAATTTGGTATTTGTTTTTTTGGCCCTCTGTGTGTAAGATTTCTTATTGAGCAATTCGTGCTCAACCTTTTACTTTTTGTTTCCTTCTCTTCCAGGCCAAAAATAGCACGAATGGCAAGATATTAGTACGGCGACGGGAATTGCTCTAGTTTTTTATATTGAGATTAGAGCTTATAATTTCTTTAGACGAATTATTGATTAGTTGATTTTTATTTTTTTTACTTTGGATTCAGATTTTTATTCTGAGAGATTTGTAATAAGGTTTTGAAGTATTTTGGTGTTAAGTTTTTGAAGGATTGTATTTAAGTTTTGGATTATTTTTTTTGGAGTTAAGTTTTTTAGATTTAGATAATTTTGTTTGGGGTATCCTAGATGCGATGCTCTACCTTTATAATAGTTATATCATCGACGTGTTTGGATTTTGTTTTAAGGACGTGTACAGACCCTCAGGTTCGGGGCGTTACAGTGTGCATGTTTGGCTATGTATTGGTTCACATGGTTGCCACCTCTTGTTTAAAAAGAGATGATTAACAAAATTGCGGGGAGAGGAGAGAACCAACATAGGGGGTCTCGGGCAAGGGGAAGAAAAGGAGAAAGAAGAAGAAATGAAAGGAAATGAGGGAAAAGAAGAGAAAAAAATGAAAAAAAACAACAACAGAGAGAAGAATTGGGCTGACCAGAAAGGAAAAAAGAAAGAAAACAAAGAAGGAAAAAGGAAGAAAGAAAAAGAAGAAGAGAGAGAAGGGGGAATTTGGAGAAAAGTTGCTAAAGGTAATCTTTTTTCTTTTAGTGGGAATATTTTTGTATGTGTTTTAGACTGTGTTTCGATAGTGTATATGTGTGTGTATATTGTGTATGTATGTGTGTGTTAGTGTGTGTATTAGGATGTGTGAAGTGTGTATATGTGTTTGTGGGTAAAGGGAAGGGGAGAAGTGGGTTACTGTATGTAACATCCCATAATTTTTTTCCGGAACGTTAAGCACTCGACCGATCAATTACTTACTCATTTGATTACCTATATTCGATAAGAAAGCCCTGATGTGTACCAGAGCTTCTACAATATTACATTGTTCTTAAATAAGACACCAAAACCTAAATACTCGGAAACTAAGTTAAACGTTACTTCCCTAGCAGGGGCTTAACTTAAAGAAATAATAACATTTCTAGTCGACTCCTTATTTAGGCTCTAATCACTCCAATATCCTATTATTGATGATCACCTGCAGGAAGGAAGTCAAAGGAGAGTGACCTTTTGAGAGCCCAGTAAGGTCGATCGAGAATTTAAAAACAATCAAAAATAATTCGGACAATTTTACATTTAAGCCAAATAATAACTTTTAAAATGGAGAAATAGAGCGATTCAAATGATTTTCTATATACAATCAAATGATAATTTTAAAAGGATTTTCAAATAAAACAACAACATTTCAATATAAACATAGGGATGAGTATCAACTCAATCCCTTAAATCAATAATAATTTCAAAACACTTCAGGTGCAATAAAACAGAAACAAGAAACATTGAACATGAGTAGTACACTATAGCAAAGCCACCCCGGTAGTGCTCGATACGCTTTACATATGCATATGTACACTGATTTAGGTACTAGTTTAACTCAACCAACATACCATCCTTATAACACCAACAATACGCACCATCCTTATAACTCCCAGGATTACTAACTAATGTTAACATTTAGAAAAATATAAATATAATTGAAAATGATTTACGATAATGGAAACAATAAACATATGAGAATGAGAAGATATAAGTACAACTCCAAATGTTTTACTATTATCAAATCAATAAACATATGAGAATGAAACATGAATTCCAAAGGATTGCTATAAAGCTCAAATTAGGGTTTCATGGGCAATATCCAAATCTTTTCATGGAAATCTTATAAAACCATAGTTTCACAAAATTTGCGAAACAGTTAAGATTAAAACACAGAAATTCAGAATGATGAGTAGGGTTTGGAAAGAAAATCCTTACCTCGATCCAAGCTAAGCAATGCTACCAAACCTCGATCAATAATCTTTAAATAAACCTAGATTGGCAATCCATTTGTTAGAACAAAATCTATGCTAAAATATTGTAAACCTAACATCAACTAGCCACCACATGCTCACTTCTAACTCCGAAATCACGCAACTCAAAGCGGGCCCCGCACACGACCAACCTAACCGAAAGTCCTCCACGCTCCTTAACGCGTAACTCTATGCCAACATTCATAAGAAATTACAAAAAAAAACACTTTTATAGCTTAAAACATTATAAAAAGTCAAAATATAAATTTTCTGAAATTTGAATATTTTTGAATTAAAATAATTTCCTTAAATGCAATAAAACCCCATAAATAGCCATAATTACTTCTAGCTGAAAATAAAGTCCCATAATTTTTATAACAGCTTTAAAATATGTATAAAAATTATAAAAATTGAAATTATAATTTAAAAGGCATTAAAACTATTTTAAAATTATTTGTTTTGCCAAAACTATTGCGATACAGAAACTATAGCAAATCAACTCTAAAAATCATCAAACTTAATCTAGGACTTCTTTATACTATAAAAACATTACTCTAATGTTTCCAAAATATTTTCATGAGTTTAAAGGCTCTAAAAGAATTTTACAAATCTAAGCTTACAGAAAATATTAAAAATACATATGATTTCAAAAAATTATAAAATTTTGCCACAAATTCTAATGTAGCCTAACGTATTATACTGTAAAGTTTTACGCATTAACAATCACTGTATGCCATCCTAAGCATGTATCGTACCTAACATTAACTCGATACCCACTAACTGTATATCCAAAACCCACATCTTCTTCTTCCTTGAATCTCTACATTCACAAACCCACATCAACACAAGCCTCACTCACACCAACTCACCAACCTGCAACTCACTTTTATTTACCAAACACACACATATACACTCACACAAGAGCGCGCGCGCACACACACACACACATGCACCCTTCACGCCAAACACACACACACACACACACACTCTCTCACGGATGACGACACACACCACACAACATCACTCAAAACACATGCACACACTCACCATACACACAGTCACGCACACATCACTCACACACACACCCTAACAGAACTCACACACACAGGCCCATATGCACACACATACATTCATCACAAACAAACACACACACACACACTAGCTTCCCTCACAAACACACAAATTTACACACCCACGCATGCACAGACTCACTCACGCAACACACACAAACACACCACACAAGAACACATGTACACACTCACACCCACTAAACATACCATTTCACACACCTCACAGCCCACACACTAAAACATATACACACACACACACAATTAAAGCATATATATACACACATTACCGACACACCATTTCACACACCTCCACGCATACACTCATGCACCGGTCACACACACACTAAGTCACCCCTCTAATACCCATAAAGTCTTCACGCAGACACACATGTTACACACATTTCACACGCACCACAAGCACACATCGCACACCAGTTGCCACTGAGCAGCCCCATCTCACACATCCTTGCTCTCTCTTCATGATAGCCATGGCTGCCTCTCTCTCTCTCTCTCTCTAAAACCCACACACACAGGGGCAGACGCACGTTGGGACAAGGGGGGCTGAAGCACCCCCTCACTTCTGGGGGAAAAAATAAAATTTTTTTTGTGGAATTGCACTAACCCCGTTCCCCAATCCCCGATACCCCGTTCCCCGAGTCCCGAGAGACCCACAATCGACTCTCTCTCACGGTCTCACCGGCGACCGGTGGACAGTGAACCGACTGGCGACCAGATCCCACCCACCTTGACCTTCACTCCTTCAGACAGTAGCTTCGACGACGACGAGGGACGACAGAGTGACGGCTGTGACGCCGTGAGCCCTTGACCGGACGACCAGATCTGAGATCTTGACCGCCGAGGCGCCGACGACCTCTTGAAGACTTGAAGAACTAGTCCGCAGTCACTAGTCAGTCCAGTCACCCTTGAAGAACCAGATCTGAGATCTTGTCATCTTGACCGCCGATGACCTCCCGCAGTCCCGCGAGTCCCGCGTCGACGCCGACGCCGACTACGGCTGTTGCCGCCTGCCTGCTGGGGCCTGGGAGTGCCGAGTGCTGGCTGCTCTGCTGAGTGCTGACTACTGACTGCTGTAAAATTTTCTCGTATAACTGTATAAGTGTGTCTGCCTTATTGCCTTAAGCCCTTCGGCCCCCTCACTGAGTCACTGGACATTTAGTGACAAAAAATAGTGCGAGGCTCTTCAACTTTTATCATTTCTTTCTTTCTTTTAATCTAAATTTTTGTACAATGGTCAATGCTACAAAATACTGCTTCACTGTTTGTAGCTTGTCTGCTTCTAAATTCTAATAATTTAGTAATTTTGCCTGTAAACGCTCGGAGTATAATTTGTATTTTTTTTTTTTTTTTTGTGTTGTACTTGTTAAGAGTCTTTAATGACTCTCGTGAAACTTAATAATATTTTTTGTATGCTTTATAAGTGCACTTTGTTTTTAATATTATTTTAATAAAAATTTTGGTAACGGACATATAATTTTTGCACCCCCTAAAAAATATTCATGGTTCCGCCCCTGCACACACACACACCTACGTTTGCACTCAAACACACATTCGTACAAACCCAACACTTACAAACACACTCCATCACTCACGGCACCTCTCTCTCTCTCTCTCTCTCTCTCTCAAACCCACACACACACACACCTACACAGTTTGCACTCAAACACACATTCGTACAAACACACTCCATCCATCACTCACGGCACACTGAAATTCGTAACCCACAACAGCCCACGGCTGCCCAGCCACCTCCTTCTCTCACGGCAGCCATGGCTGCTACCCCCTCCTCTCGGTCGTTCAACCACGGCAGCCTCCCTTTCTCCCTCCCTTCACTTGCTCGCACCATACAATCACTAACAGCTTCACCATGCACAGCAACCTGTGCTGCTTCCCTTGAAAACCCATTTGTTTCCACAATTGCACACACGCATATTTCATCATAGCTACTGTCGTGATCTCTGGTCCAACCCACGCACACACTTATACACTTAAAACTATCCTGCACAGCCACACCTTCCCTCACCCCACAGCCATAAAACCCACTCACTTTGCACAGTTGTCACTCCCACAGATCCCCCTAAATCCGTAAACCATCAAATACACAAGAAGAAAAAGACTAAAGAGCTTACCGAAAAATTCTTCTCCAAGCCTTCTTTTTCTCTCTCCTTCTATGTTTATCTTTCTCTATCACACTCTCTCTATTGTGAACCAGAAAACAATGGTGGAAAACTAGGGTCGGTTGTCCCCTCAAAGAGTGTGTATATATATATATAAACCTAGGGTGGAAAACTACCAAAGAGTCCCCTATACTTTGGTTAGTTATTCAAACTTTTACCCATAACTTTCTATTATTACGGAAAAGGCCCAACATAAATTATTTACTATAGTTTATGTGCTAGAAAATTTTTAATGAGTTTGTTAGATAACCAAGCTACACTAATTGTCCGCTAAAAATTGCTAATTAAAATATCGATGCTAAAAAATAATCACCGCTAAATTTTTTAAATTAATCCATAAAAATATCGGGGTGTTACACTCTAATTGAGGTTTGTGTGTTCGGGAATAGTGGGGACTGCTGGGTCGGTTTCGGAGAAGAAGATAGATTTGAACTGTGAAGTGTCGCTACAGATGATCTCGTTTCAGTAGTTTCTTTCCCAGCTTTTAAAACCTATTTAGAAATTTATTTGGACAAAGTGCAAAAGTGTAACCCCTAATATTTTTGCAAGGCCTATAATCCGGAATATCTTGGGAATTTTCTGAGCTTGTGAAGGATGCTAAATGATTTATCTGAACAAGGGTTTTTTGGTGTCTTTTAAAATAGTAATTTAAGTTATTAAATTTTGAAACTTTTACAGTAATCTTATGTAGCTAAGATAGTGTGTTGTATAAAGTTTTGAGTGTTTTTAATGTCCTTTGCTATGTTTAGCGTTGTTGGTTGCGTAGCGCTCGATCGGATATCGCGTAGCGCTTTACATTTACAGCAATTTACTAACCTATTTTTGAAGGCTATTTCTGAATAGATTTTGACAAAGTTTATAACAGTGACCCCCATTATTTTTACGAGATATACACTGTTAAATTGTTTGGGATTTTTCTGTGTCCGCGAAGGACGCTAAATTAGAGTATCGTGAAAAGAATTCTCTAATTATTTGACAAAGCAAATCAAGTTATTTTAATCTGAAAATTTTAGAAAAATCTTATATTACTGATATGTTTCATTTTCTGAAAGTTCGTGCCATTCCAAGGTTGATAGCTATTTTTAACATAATCAATTTCTGAGCTCTCAGTCCGGTCACCGGTTCGGGATTTTAGAACAAGACTTTCTTAAAATACTTTCTTGCCCAAAAATAACTTCAGCGTCCCTAAAATAGTGTTTCAATGTGTTTTTGAAAAAATTTCAGTGTAGAAATCCCCAGGGGATATGTAACATCCCGAGATCACTCGATCATTTATACTAATAATGACCTCAAACTCAACCAATTAATTAGAATCATCAGCCAGTCAGAGCCACTAAACCATTGAGTATGTAACACCCCGAAATTTCTGGAGCGTTAGCCGATCAATCGATCGATTTTCAATCATCAATCATTTCAATACCGCTAAGGATAACCCAATAATATCCATATCAAAGCTTCTACAATAACTCAAATGTTCAACTCATTTTTCCTAAATGCAAAGACTACATTAATGAACTCAAGTAAGTAAGTTACACGCTGATATCCCTCGCAGGGCTTAAGTAAACAAAACAATGAAAACCAAATCTAAACAAGCTCCATAATCAAGCTCAGCCAATCCAAAAACTACTTATGGTTATTACTTGTAGAAGGGAACATGCAAAAAAAGTGAGCTTTTGAGAGCTTAGTAAGGTCGCTCAAAAATTCTGTAGAGAGATTACAAATGATTTACAAATTTATTTCAAAGATAATGAGGAAGAGATTCAACTCTCTCTCATAAATCAGATATCAACGAAAACAATTCAATTATACTGTAAAACAATGCAGATGATATTGAACATGAGTAAATTTGCAAAGCCACACAGGCAGTGCAAGGAAACACTTAGCAAAGCCATACATGCAGTGCAGGATAATCACTTAGCAAAGCCACAAAGGCAATGCTCACTAACACTGTGGTTACATATGCATATGAACACTAGCTAGATCATAAATGTACTAGCATCTTCTAACAATAACAGACAATCCTTATATCACCCCCGATACATGCCATCCTTATAACTCCTCAATACACTAACTCATGTCAATATGCATAATGCAATGATTAAATCGATACACAACGAGAAATAAATACGAAGCATCGAATAGGATTTCCAATAAACGTGTGATGCTCAAAACAGGGTATTATTGACAATCGATCCAATTTCATAACAATTATAATTGAGTCCAATGAAACTTCAATAAAAATTTTAAAAAAATGTTTAGGATATCAAATAGATGAAATTGGGTTTCGGAAGAAATTTCTTACCTCAATCCAAGAAATGCGGTCACTGCTATTCAACCTCGTACAAACATCGAATTAATCTAAATTACTAGATTAATTATTAGAATACAACCTAGCCACACAAAGAATTAATCTAATGCTAATTCTTAATCGTTACTCACTCTGACACTCTTAACATAAATGAAAACGAATCGGATCCCTCGAACGGCTAAACATAGTCGATAACCTTGCACACTCTATAACGCATTAAGACACTCCAAAATTCATAATAAATGCTTTATAAAATACTTTTAGGCTTTAAAACAGCATAACAAGTTACAATATGAATTTGCTGAATTTTTTAATATTTTCAAATTAAAAACGATTTTCTTAAATACAAAAACAAAAGCCCAAAATAACAATAATACTTCCAGCTCAAATCAAAGTCCCATAATTTTTATGATAGCTTCGTAATATATATAAAAAAAAATACTGAAACTGAAATTAGGATTTAAAAAACACCAAAACCATTTTAAAATTATTCGTTTTGCTAAATCAAATGCGATATGGATTTAGTACCAAATCAACTCTAAAAATTATGAAACTGAAAGTGAAACTTCTTTATATTATAAAAACATTACTCAAATTTTTTCAGAACTTTTTCATGAGTTCTAAAGACTCCAAAAGATTTTATAAATCTGAAATTACAGAAAATATTTAAAATACATACGATTTCAGAAAATTATAAGATTTTGCCGAAAATTCTAATAGAGCCTAAGGTATCGTATTTTAAAATTTCACGTGTTAATGATCACTGTACACTATGCACAGGGTACCACTAACTGCATAAACTTACCCAGACGTACTTCTTCTCCACACCTCTGTCCAAACCCAGAAGTTACTGTTCACACAGCTTCATTTTCACCTCCTAGCACAGTACTATTTAATCTATTAACATACATGTAAACACTAAATTAATCTATACACTCATGCACACTACACACCCACTCAAACCACTTCCACACACACATATCCCACACCCACTGCCTCATGGCAGTGGGTCTTCTTCTTCCTTCTCCTTTTGTACTCACTCTTGTTACTCCCAAGCATACACAGAAGGTCACTCACCCCACTCACCTTCACTGCACACCCACATTTCACTCCATTAACACACACCTGTACACACTAGATATACACTTACACTCATACACTAACAACACACAATCACGCACAAAACTCACAACCCATACCGCTACACCCACGTTTTCTTCTTGCCCAACACATACAAAAACAAACTTATTACACCCACTGCCTCACGGCAGTGGTGTTTTTCCTGTTCCCTTTTCATGCTCAGTCACACAAGCACACTCTAACCCACTTCACGGCCATGACTACTTCCACACAAATACATACAAGCCCATTTTTCCTTCAGATCCACACACATTCGCACACTACGACATGGTTGCCCTCAATTTACGCATAACACCAACACTCCAATTGCAGTCCTTCACGGCTGCATCTTCTCACTACACACGCCTATAAACACCTGCAACACACTACCCCGCAGCCCCTTCATGGTAGCTCCGTTGTAGAGCTCACCTCCGTAGAACCGTGGCTGCGCCGGAGCACATACCCACGGCAGCCATGGCTACCCACATCAACGGCAAATTCCATTACAATACCACAAAACACATGTTGTACGTGGGCTGTTTTGGCAACCCCTCCCTCATACAAAACACCCACAAATACACACACCTACGATTTCCCATTTCTATTTCACAACCCACTGCGCACTTGTTGTCCATGGTGCTGCTTTGGCAGCCCCTCCTTCTCCTCAAACACTCCCGTACACACATATTCCTCACAGTTCTATACTCGCATATAAAGTTTTATTTGTAACACCGAGAGAAAGACTTACCGAAAAAATGATATACTTGACCGGATTCCGTCAACGTCGATCATCTCTCTCTCTCTCTCTCTCTCTCTCTCTCTCTCTCTCTCTCTCTATATATATATATATATATATATATATATATATATATATATATATAACTGAAAATTTCTATGTTTCTACGTTTCTACTCTGATTCTCTTCCTGTAACCAAAGGCCTCTTTGTTTCCTTCCTCTACCTCTAGTTTGGCTGTAACCGAAAATACTATAAATCACTATGCTTATTTCTCTCCACTTTCTCCTCCCCGATTCCCTCACTAACTTTTTTTTAGCTTTCCAAACATAAAGAGTTGACAAAATAAATCACATCATTATGCCCCTAATTATCTAGTCATTATGCCCCTAAATAAATCACATCATTAAAAAAATTACATTTTTTTAACTAACGTAAGTTGCCTATTTTATTCTGCTTCAAAGTTGTCACTAAAAGTTGTCGATAAAATTCGGTCACGCTAATCATCACTAAAGACCTTAATCAGTATCTCTTACAACTACTAACTCTAAATTATAACTTAAAGTTTCTAAAACATTATTTCGCTAGGGATCATAATGTCTAATATTCACCAATTTGTTGCTAAAGGTCCACTAGATGATTACTTGGGATAAATTTTTTTTTACCATAAATCCAGCAACATATTTTGGGGTGTTACACGGTATTTTAGTAATTTGCCACCAAAGGGGTTTTTTTTATATAATTTTATGGGCTAATTACACCTATGTCCCTGAGGTTATGGGGTAATTACAGTCAAGGACACAAAGTTTCAAAATGTAACATTCCGTGACCAAACACTTTTAAAATGTATCACCCGTGTCCATCCATCAGGGTTCCGTCCAAAGAATGTATTTTTTTATGATATCACCGATACGTATTTTTAAAATGACAATACTACCCTTGTACTGTATATACTGAATAAAATTTTAAACCTTAATTTAAAGATTAGGGTTTTGGTTTCTTCCCAATCTCTGCTGTCTTTTTCATCAATTTCTCAATCGGTTTCAAAACCCTAATTTATTTCAATCTCAATCTGCAAAGTAGGGTTTCAAAACCCTAAGTTATCTCAATCTACAAATTAGGGTTTCAAAATGTTCTTAATTTGCAAATTAGGGTTCACAACCTTAATTTTTCTAAATCTGCAAATTAAATTTCAAAATGTTCTACAAATCTGCAAATTTGCAAATTAATCTGCAAATTAAATCTCCAAATTAGGGTTCTTAATTTTTTGAAATGCTCTACAAATTGGGTTTCAAAATGTTCTTAATCTGCAAATTAATTTAGGTGTTCGTCTTAGATCTGAAGCTTCCCGACGGGCGGAGAAACGCCGGTGGTATGCACCATCACCGCATCCTCTTCGACAAGAACCATCAGGGCTACTTCGGCAAGGTCGGCATGGGCTACTTCCACCGCCTCCGCAACAAGTTCCACTGCCCCATCGTCAACGTCGAACACCTCTGGTCCTTGGTCCCGCAGGAGGCTCGGGAGAAGGCAGCTGCAGCGGCGCCGCACCCGTGGTGGACGTGACGCACCGTAAAGGTGTTGTCAACTTCATTCGCCCACCGACAGCACCGCCAAGGGCCAGGCCAAAGTCACGGCGCACCGAAAAAGGAACGGTGAGCCCTAATTTGGTATTAGAGCATGCTTGTGTCGAGGGGGAAAGGGAGAGAGAGAGAGAGAGAGAGAAAAGATAAAAAGAACATAGATATTTTCAGAGAGGAATGAATGGCATTTCAGGGGCAATTATGTCTTTTTGTCAAAACCGTTAAGTATTACAAACTATTGTCCGTTTGGTCAACGAACATAAGTGTAATTATTACAAACTATTGTCCTCGCGTGTAATTACCCCCAAACCTCAGAGACATAGGTGTAATTAGCCCTAATTTTATCTATAAAAGGTACTTTTGGGTAATTCACATGTGGTAGACATGCTTTAATGATTTTATTTATGGGAAGGTTGTTTTGGTGTTTTAAGTATGAGATGGGTGTTTTTGGTAATTTTACACAAAAGGGGCATTTTGGTAGTTTTACCTACCCGGTGAGGGGGTTTATTATGAAAGTATGCATGGGTCAGTATTGAGTTTATAATATCGTAGTGTAAATGGTATTCTAATCATTTGATTATTCCATTTAGGTTAAAGCAAAAGACTTTCCGTTTAGGATAATTTAGTTTCGGATCTAGGTAAAGGTTTCTATATGAACCTTTGGCAAGGACTTTTGTCTGAACCCTAATTTCAATAACTTGTGTTTGTAAGTATTCCTTCGATTTACTTATGGCCATTGTCGAACGCTGAGATATTCATTCATATCAGCATGTTATTGCCAAGCAACACTACAAGAAAATATGATTTTAGCGACGGGTTTTTACCGATGGAAGAGATTCCGTCGGTAAAGATATTTTTACCGACAGAACACACCGTCGGTAAAACATCCGTCGTTAATTAATATTACCAACAAAACGTATCGTCGACAAATTTTTTGCGGCGGTCTTTTAGTGATGGAATTACCGTTGCTAAAACTTTTTTTATAAAATTAATTTTTTGGAAGGTTTTATTAAATTGTTTAAGCGACAGAATGTTATCGTCGGTGAAGGCCATAATTCAGCGACGGGTTTATTCCGTCGTTAAAAGTTCTTGATTAAAACACCAGATCTGCTTCTTTCTCCCTCCCCGTTTCTCTCTCTGAAAATCACCCTACCGCTGCACCACCGTTCTCAGCTCTGCACTCCACTTACACGGTGACCCACCTTTGCACTCCCCCTACACGGTGACCTCCGACGATCCCCCTCCACGGTGGCCCCTTCACTGCCACCGCGTGAAAAGCCCTCTACCGCCGCGTTAAAAGCCCTCTACCGTCGCGCGCCACCAACGCTGCAGCCCTTCACTGCCGCCATCTATTACACATCTTCTTTATTACAAGGTAAGTCCACTAAATTAATGATTAGCTGTAATGTTGTTCAATTAGGTCTTCCATTCAGTGGTGCATAGTTGATTGCTGCAATCGTATATTTTGAAGCATATGGTAAAGTGTCAATTGATTATGCAACTTCGATGATTGCACAATTGTCAAGACAAGCAATAAAGTTGTGGTATCATCCTTAAAATCGTGCCTTACATGTAAGGTTGTCCAGAACAATCGCCAGCTGAACTTTTGTTCGCTAAACAACTTTGGTTTTTACATTAGTCTGCGGATTGAGAGTATACTGACACCGCCATTAGTGGTGGTCGTCTGAGTTTTGGCTTAAATTCAATGTTGTCTTTAGTTTGGTCCTGCTGAGGTTGATGCTGGCAGCATGTAGGTGACCTTACTCCTCTCTCTTATACTGTATTTAAGGATGTGAAGTATCCTCATCTTCCTATGTAGCGATTTGAGGTAAATACGAGAACATAGCTTGTAGGTCGAGTGTTAAATAAAATTGTGACTGCACGATGCACTTGGTTACGTGGAAACTTCAAAAGCGCTAGATATGTGTGCTGAGAAAGGGGGTCGTCAGTGGTTTCTTTTATAGCTTTCCCACCAATTTTCGTATGACATTGACTTATACAAAATCTGAAGTTTTAAGATGTTAAGTACCTGCTACAAATTCTCTACTTGTTTCTTTTGCTGCTCCATAAGATATAGCTTGGTTGGTTCTCAATGGTGGTGGAGGTGGCGTTCTAGATCCTCAGATCTGGAATAGATCTCTGGTTGATGTTTGTGGTGGTAGATTGGTGGTGGTTACTGTGGTGGACTTGTGGTAATATATAGTTGTGGATACGATGGCAGTTGTAGTTTTGCAGCGGCAATGGTGGTAATGGATTTGGTGATGGGGAGTGGCAGTGGTGGTGTTGATTGTTTTTTTGGGTGTGGGAATAATTGTGGCATATGGTGAGTATTGAGGTTGGCACGGGCGGGGCAACGACAGATATGGGTACGGGCGGCAGCGGCGGAGGTGGATACTTCATACTAGCATGGTCAGTGGCGGTGGTTTGGTTCTAGGCTCATGATTAGGAGACCTGATTTGCAATCTAGTTGCACTGAACTAGGTGCAACTAGATTGAACGTGAAGAACTAGGTGCAACTAGATTGAACTAGGCTCATGATTAGGAGACTTGTTTGTTTCTGCACTATTCCAAATTGAACGTGAAGAACCTTTTCTTTATCTCAATGAGTTGTTATTGAAATCAACAAGTCATTATGCAATTTTAAAGCCAGTTGGTGAATCATGGTGACTCACTTTCTTGAATATGCTATAACATATGACTATCCTCTAAGATGTTGCAAGGGGCAGAACAATAGTAAAACATGATTAGATAAGGCGTGGAGCTGCAAATCCAAGCGTATTGAATTGGAGTTTCAGCATTATACTACCTTGTTCCTAACAAAGGATTTCAAGTTACCTAAAGCCCGTATTAGTGCTTTTTTCGGAACTATTTTCTACATCTAATGTAGGCGTAATAACCATTAGGTCACTAACGTCTATAGCCTGCATTAGTTCTTTCTGATTTTTCTTTTTTTATCCCTTTGGTATTTGGAGCCTTTTTCTACTTCTAGTGTCGCGTAGTAACCATCAAGCATCCTCCATATAGGGAAAGCCTGTTATTCTACATCCCTCGAGAGTATTGTGCATCAGGTAACAACTTGATAGGATATAGACTAATAGGCTGTTTCAGAATAATATGGTGGTTTTACTTTCCAAAGTAGTGCATTCAAAGGCCTACAGAAGTCATCCCTAAGCTTAACGAACTATGAATAAAATTGACAGCGTGCTTTAGATGTATGCCAAAAGGTAATTGAACCCTAAATTGAATGCCCTAATCGAATCGAACCCTAAATTAAACTAATTGAACCCCTAATTGAACCCTAAATTGAATGTCCTAATCCAACTGAAACCTAAATTGAACTAATTGAACCCTAAATTGAATGTCCCAAATCAATCGAACCCTAAATTCAATCAATAGAACCTCCTAATTGAATCCTAAATTGATGTAATTGAACCCTAATTAAACCCTAAATTGAATGCCCTAATACAATCGAACCCTAAATTGAAATAATTCAAGTGCATCGGATATGTGCATTTTGAACAATTTTTTCCTATTTGAACATTGATAATTTGTTTGATAATTTTAGGTTGTTAATTGTGCATTTGAGAATTGTGATTATTGATTTGTGATTTTAGGTCGTTAATTGATGATTTTAGGTTATTAGCTGTGCATTTGAAGTAATTGCGATTATTAATTGATGATTTTAGGATGTTAATTGATGATTTTAGATTGTTAATTGTGCATTGAGCATTTGAGATATTGAGATTATTGACGGAGGATGGGACCCAATTGGATTGAATGTGTGATTTTTGTTAATTTTTATTGCATTGAGCATTTGAGAATTGAGATTGTTGACGGAGGATGGGACCCAATTGGATTGAGATACCTGTTAGTTAGCGCAGACACGGACACCACTTCTGATCGACGGTGTCTGACATTTAAAAAATAAATCAACGTATGCCGATGTGTCCGGAGGTGCGTGTCGGTGAGCGTCAGACACGTGTCCGGAGGCGTCGGACACGTGTCGGTATGTGTCAGACATGTGTCCGGAGGTGTCAGACACGTATCGGACACCATATCAACACCCTCTATGAGGTGTCGGAATTGAGATTGTTAACTGTGCATTAAATTTAGGTTAATTAGGTTAACGCGACATTTTTAGCATGCACCCCCTGAAATCTCATCGTGGCTCTAGCACTGGCTATAATTAGCCCTAATTAGTCCTAATTAACAATATTTTAATTAATCAATTAACCCTAATTAGCTCTAACGAGCCTAATTAGTTTTAATTAACCCTAAGAACCTAATGAAAATCAAATTAGCTGTAATTACCCCAAATTAGCCCAAATGAACCCAATTACGCGCATATTAATTATAGTTAGCCTAATTAGTCGTAAGTTGCACTAACATAACCCAATTAAGCCTAATTAGCGCTAATTAGGACTAATCAACACTACTCGGTACAATTAAACTATAATTGGTCCTAATCAACCCTAATTAGCTATAATTATCCAAAACTAGCCCTCATTAACATTAATTAGCCCTAACATAACCCAATTAAGCCTAATTAGCCCTAATTAGGACTAATAAGCACTACTCGGCACAATTAAACCCTAATTAGGACTAAATAACCCTAATTAGTCCTAATCAACCCTAATTAGCTATAATTATCTGAAACTAGCCCTCATTAACAATAATTAGCCCTAACATAACCTAATTAAGCCTAATTAGCCCTAATTACGACTAATCAGGACTACTCGGCACAATTAAACCCTAATTAGTCATAATCAACCCTAATTAGCTATAATTAATACTCATAATTAACCTTAATAACTCAGTTAGCCCTAATTAGCCCTTGTACATCCCATAATTACTCCATATTGCCCAGAGATTGTTCAATTACTCGTTGTTTACAAACCCTGCCTTCTTTATATTAGTTATTGTTTTGAGAAGTACATTGGCAACGAGATGGTTCAACTCGTTGCCAACGAATTCTATTTAATGTGGAATTGGTAACATGTGTAACGATCTTTCTGCAGTTTTGATATTTCGGAAAGATTCTTGCTTATGTTATCAATTTCTGAACGCATGCATGCATAAAAATTCTTAGTTCCCGTTCAAAGGTACTAATTACAAAGTAATGCTTTGTAATGAGCCTTTGGATGTCCAGTTTGGACAATTTGGAAAAGCTAATTGTTTATAAAACAGTGTTTTGACTCATGCTTTGTGTTCTATGTCGTGGATATTTGGTACACGTTCTCGTGTGTTTCTCCGGGTGCATACAGATCTGGTGTTCTAACATCCGTCAAACCTTGCAAGGCAAGGTTAGATGAATGTTAAAACACCTAATCGATGTCGTGTACTTGGAGAAATACGGGGAGGTGCTGCCCAATTTTCCGCATACATGGGACTAAGCATGAGTTATTCACTGTTTTATAAACATGTGCTTTTCTGAATGGGATAGGACCACTATCTGTTAGAGAGTGGAGGGGAAATATATAGACATGTTGTAACATTCATGCATTCATATTTACATTGGCAATGCCTAATGACTGGTCATAATTGAAGGTGGTATACAGTACAATAATTCAGTCGTCATGTCAGTCGATCGAAGTTGGATGAAAAGGAAGAATGCTGAAGATTTTGAATGTAGCGTTGACGAATTTCTCGACTTCGTTTATGCGCATCCTGCACATGTTGACCTTGATAAGATAAGGTGTCCGTGCGGTCGATGTGAGTTGTTACACTGGAGAAAAAGAATTGAAGTAAAATGGCATCTTCGTCGGTACGATTTTATGGGTGGATACATAAGGTGGACGCAGCACGGGGAAACGATACTATTGTCGTCCAACCCAACTAGTCAAACTGAAGTTAGGGAGGAGGCACGATATGATTACCGAGATATGATTATGGATGTTGGGCATGCTAATGTTGACTGGTGTAACGACAGTCCACAACCGCCGAACGAGGGGGCTCGTCAGTTTTATGAGTTGTTGAGAGCTGCGGAAGAGCCGTTGTGGGATGGAGCTCCGAAACACACACGATTGTCTGCGGTTAGTAGGTTATTACAGTTGAAATTAGACCACGGGCTGAGTGAGAAAGGTTTTAACGAGTTTGTTACCTTAATCAAAGAAATAATGCCCGAAAGTGAAAAGCTACCGCCGTCGTACTATAACGCGAAGAAGATGATGAGAAAACTTGGGTTGAGCTATGAGTGGATAGATGCGTGCAATAACGATTGTGTGTTATTATGGAAAGAGAATAAGAATTTGTCACGGTGTCCAGTATGTGATCATTCGAGGTACAAACCGGACAAAGGGAAGAAGAAAAACATTGCATGAAAGATATTGCGATATTTTCCGGTCACACCACGGCTTCAGAGAATGTACTACTCATCCAATACGGCTGAACATATGAGGGTTCACCGTGAGACTTGTAGCAACGATGCCGATGTGCTGACACACCCAGCTGATGGAGAGGCGTGAAAGGAGTTTGACCACAGGCATTTAGTCTTTGCTCAGGAAGTTCGAAATATTAGACTTGGTCTGGCAACTGATGGTTCAACCCTTTCGGTCAGTCTACCACGCCTTACTCCTGTTGGCCTGTTATTATTGTCATGTACAACCTTCCACCAGGCATGTGCATGAAGAAGCTGTACATGTTCTTATCGTTGCTTATTCCGGGGCCAAAGAGTCCTGGCAAGGACATAGATGTGTATTTAAGGCCGTTGATTGATGAGTTAAAACAGTTATGGAATCATGGAGTCGAAACATATGATGCATCCCTTAAACAAAATTTTCAGATGAGGGCTGCTTTGATGTGGACTATACATGATTTCCCCGCATTGGGAATGACGTGTGGCTGGAGCACACATGGGAAGCTAGCATGCCCTGCTTGTATGGGCGTGAACCCCGGTCATACGTTAAAGCACGGCGGAAAGGCCTCGTGGTCCGGATGTCACCGTAAGCTTTTGCCACCGGGCCATCAGTTTCGTAGGCAGAAGGATAAATTTGACGGGAGAATCGAGCGTGAGGTTGTCACACTGGACTACCCATCTAGTGGAGAAGTGCTCTCACACCTGGAGGCACTTGATACTGACATACCACACGGCAAGAGTGTGCCGGATCAGAAGATTCCAGGATACGGGAAAGAGCACACACAACTAGAGAAAATTTTGTATCTTCAGGAAGTTAGCCTACTGGAGGACGCTCGTTATCCGAAATAACATGGATGTGATGCATATTGAGAAGAACATTTTTGGTAATGTGTTAAACACAGTGATGAATGTCAAGGGCAAATCGAAAGATCACCTTAAAGCGAGAAGGGATCTACAACAGTTGGGTGTACGCTGTGAATTGCATCATCGGACAGTCAGTGGGAGGACGATACTTCCGAAAGCACCTTACTGTCTAGACAAGAAACAAGTAGAGAAGGTATGTCAGTGAGTTAAGAATTTGAAGCTTCCGGATGGGTTTGCGTCCAACATATCTCGTTGTTGCAATGTATCGAAATGCAAGTTTCAAGGGATGAAGAGTCACGACTGCCACGTATTCATGGAGAGATTCATTCCTATTGCCTTCCGGGGACTGTTGCCACGGGTTGTTTGCGAGACTTTGACTGAATTATCTCATTTCTTTCGAGAGATATGTTCTTCTACGATCCTGGTGAGTAACATGGAAGTGCTTGAGAAGAACATTGTGGTGACGATTTGCATGCTGGAGAAAATCTTTCCACCTTCGTTCTTTGATTCAATGGAGCATCTGCCTGTTCACTTGGCATATGAAGCTAAGATGGGTGGACCCGTGCAATATCGATGGATGTATCCCTGCGAGAGGTAATCTTTAAATTGTTACAGTTGTTCGTTTACACTTAATGCGACACCTGTTATCATTGATATTCCACCTAACTCGATTCGCTAAACTTCTAGGTTCATGTTCCATTTAAAGAAAAAAGTCTATAATAAGGCTCGGGTTGAGGGCTCAATTACAGAGGCTTACGTAATGGAAGAACTTGTAAACTTTTGTAGTCAATATTTCGGGCCTGATGTTGGTACAAGGTTAAATCAACTAGGCCGAAATGACCCCGGATCAAGCACAAAGTTGGAAAGGCAATTGTCAATATTCAAGCAGTCAGGTAGTCTGTTTGGCCGAACGTATACTCGATGGCTAACGGATGAAGAGTACAGTGCTGCAACAATATATGTCCTTCTAAATTGCGATGAAGTTTTGACATTCGTTGAGTATGTTAAAGTCTTAATTCACTTACATTGCTATACATAATTGAAAGTGTGTGTTAAGCGAGTCAACTATATTGGTTTGCAGTGAGTTCGATGCGGAATCTTTAATCACTGATCCCGCTGGACTTGAATCTCATCGGAAATCACAATTTGTACAGTGGTTCAAAAGGCGTGTAAGATTGTTTAACGAAATTATATTATGTGTTATATACAGTTCTGTGGCCAATTAGTATACTGATTTATCCTTAATTTTTACCGTCATCTACAATAGGTTCAGTCAATGGATAGACCAGTGGCCTCATGCTTGAAATTACTAGCTGAAGGCCCTAACAAACAAATATCCTGTTACGGAGGCTATATCATCAACGGATTTAGGTTTAACGTAAAAGATGATAACCGAACAAAACAAACCCAAAACAGTGGAGTCTTGGTCAACGGCGACTGTTATGCCGAGAATTGCATGGACTTTTACGGAGAGCTAGATGAGATTGTTGAGCTAACATATTGTTCACAACCTATCCGGACCGCACCCCAGGGCCCGCTAAAAGACCCCAGTGGCACGACACGTCACCCGCACAACAGTCAAACATGCTCAACATCATTGCTCGGTCAAAGCGCTCCATCGCTCAGCATCATTGCTCGGTCAAAGTGCTCCGCGCCTCGAGCATCCGGACGGCGATCGAAAGTGTGCTCACCCTAATAGGGTCGGCCACCTTGAGGGGGTCGGCCACCCCGAGGGGGTCGGCCACCCCGAGGGGGTCGGCCACCCCGAGGGGGTCGGCCTCCATCGCCCTGCGAAGGGGGGAACTTGCCCACGGCACTGGCTTCTCGCTCCAACAACACACTCACACGCTATCTTCAGTAGCGCGACGCTCTGTCGCAGGCTCAATCAAAGTGACGGGGCTCAAGCTCTCGCGGTGGGATGGGCTCGCAACCATGAAGCCCTCGCCGGCTCAATCAAACTGATGGGGCTCCGGCCCTCGCGGTGGGACGGGCTCGCAACCATGAAGCCCTCGCCGGCTCAATCAAACTGACGGAGCTTTAGCCCTCACGGCGGGACGGGCTTGCAACCATGAAGCCCTCGCCGGCACAATCAACCGGGGGCTCCGGCCCTCGCCAGCACAATCAACCGACGAGCTCCGGCCCTCGCGAGCACAATCAACCGGAGGCTCCGGCCTTCGCAACAAGGATGGGCTTACAACCCTAAGGCCATCACCGGCACAATCACCCGACGGACTCGTGGGGGGCTCCGCTCGTAGTGCTCCGGCACGAGGACCCCTCGCCACGAACTCTGAGTATCGAGCTGTGAGCATGTGCGCACATATCACCATTGATCATCGACATCGTCAGGGCAATGAACCGCGGGTCACTCCGGGACGGGAGCAGGTCTTCGGAGGGCATCGTGTCCAGCACGCCTGGCAGTGGGCTGCAGGGGCAACCCTCACCGCTGCCAGGATCTCGGCGCGTCTCTTGACGCATCTCGTGGGATTCAGTAAGGGCTTGGACTGGAGGCTGGGGCAACGGGCTACTCTGACCATGCTACCGCAGTGTGGTCAGTCTCCTCAGACAGGCAGAGGGACGCTGCAAGGGCAGGGCGGCACGAACTCGGGGACCGGCATTCCGACGGACAATCAATACTGTGGGACCCCCTGACACGTGTCGGCTGATGACACGCGCATATTTGTGCCTATATATAGTGGATTCTGGAGCTTATTCAAGACTTCTCCCTCATTTCCACATTTCACTTTCTCTCTCTAAAACCCATTCTCTCTGGAGTTCTAATGAGAAAAACACATTTGGACCTCTGACATCGGACTCTTGATGCTGCACCCCCGCTACGGACTGTCGACCGCTGGCCCTGTTCGTCGTCACCCTGCCTGCGCGGCGCTGCCAGCCCTCGCGATCTGTCTGGGGAGCCTTGCTCTCAGCCCTTACTCCATCCTTGTTGTCTCCTACTTTGTCTACTTGGAAGCCAACGCAGACTGCATCCTTTGTGGCACCTCACGTGGCACGCGAACCATCTTTCCCCGGCAACACATATCTAGGTTCCCAAAACCGCCTGGTAATATTCAAGTGTACGTGGTTCGATGTCACATGCAATAGAGGAATCCGTGTTAGCTCTCAAGGGATTGTAGATGTCAATGTCAAGTCAAGACTTGCATCAGACGAGCCCTTTGTGTTTACTAGTCAAGTTGTACAAGTCTTTTATGCGGAGGACGTCGCCAATCCCAAATCTCATTGGTATAAAATTATCAAGTCCAAGAAATTGTCCGTGACATATGACAGTGAGCTAGATTCCTTTCAAGCCGACCAACCACCTGTCTTGTTCCCTGTTGAGGTCAACAACGAGGAGGACGATCTTCCTCTTCCAACAACACTTCATGTAGGAGAAGAAGTCGTAGATGATGACGTGGAAGACGTGGAAAGTGTTGGAGATGATGTGACCGAGTCTACTGATGAAGAGGATGAATTAGAAGATGAAGATGACGACGAGTCCCAAGAAGAAGAGGACGACGAGGAAAGTGATGAAGATGATGATGATTCTCAAACTGAAAATGATTGATTTGGAATGTTGTAACATCACGGGAAAAATGTAGTAACATTTTAGAACTTGGTTCATATTGATGTGTTTTTGCACCTCCGTTCATATATATATATATATATATATTGCTGATGATGATTTCTGCCAAATTATTGTTTTTAACGTGTTAATGTCTTTGTAATTTATCTATATGAAGTTAGATATGGATAGGATACGGGCTATTCGTGGCCGGGCTGGACGCTGAACTGCTTCTTCCCCGGTGGGTCCCACCTCGTCATTGCCCACTGATGATGAGGCACATAGTGATCGCGTACAGCAGATGGGGCCCCAGCTCCAGCTCCAGCCCTAGCCCCAATCCCAGTCCTAGCCATCGCCCCAGCCCCAGCCGTCGCCCCATCCCGACGCAGATTCATCCCACACGCGCGTGCATTCTCCTTCTTCCATGGGTTCTACCTCAAGTATAGTTGATAATGGTTTTTAGTACATTTTCGCTAGCCTTATATTTAAAGTATGATTGAACTGTATTAATGTCTGTGTTTTGTAGGATCTCGACGAGGTCGTGGTTCGACACGCGGAGTACGCATCGACCCACAGCGTAAACAGAGAGTTACGCTCACCCAGGAGGGCCTGTAAGTAAAAAAAATATCACATCATGCCTTATATTTAAAATTTTGGGGTGTTAATTTATATTTGAACGGTATTAATTTATTTATTTACTTCTTTGGCAGGATCCTCGAGAATCAGGCGAGGACGAAGATCGACGTTCTTATGAAGGGTCGATTCTTCGAGCCACGCCTGTACTGGAAGGACTGGGATGCCGCTGCGAGGGAGTCCCTATGGGAGGAGTGGCTGGTACGGTGAAGTATTTTTTTCAGCGGTCGTATTTGTTTAATTAGAGTTTATCTTACATCGGCAAGAATTATCGCCGATGGCTCCACGCCGCACGGGACCGGGCGAAGAAGATGCTGCCCGAGGGTGCCCCGATGACAGAGATGACGAGATATCCCCCACATTGGATATCTCACAGTGTATGGGGGGAGATGATAGATCGGTGGGCTGCGGATCCAGGCTGGGATGCCAAGAGTAAGAGCGAGGCTGAGAACAGACAGAACAGAGATCCGACGCACACGGGGGGTGGGGGGTCGGTGCCACACGACATCGTCCGACACATGAACGCGGTCGAGCACCCGGATCTGGATGTGGATGACGTCAGAGCTCTGACGTATAGTCAGACGCACGTGCGGAAGAAGGACGAGGCGCACCGGGCGGGCGATTATATTTCAGATATTGCCCAGCGGATCGATGTGAGTCAATTTGTTTAAGTTGTTAATTTTTTGTTTTTCTATCCTCAATGTCTGTTGCGTTAATTAATGCCCTAACATATCGTTAAATAACTATTTTTGCAGGCCTCGTATGAACATCTTAGGGGGTCTGAGCAGGAGTCCGGACAGCCATCAGCGTCCATTAGTACGGGTGCGAGTACTGGGGCGTTGAAGCGATGGCTGGATACGTCGGAGGTCGTCAATCAGCCGAAAGGCCGCATACGCGGCCTGCCTAGCACGCCTGCTCGTGCCGTGATAGGAGCGTCCTCACCCCCCACTGCCCCTCCAAAGACACTGGCTCCTTGGCGTCCGTTGGACGACGAGGAGATCCAGCGCATTGCTACGGTGGTGATGAGGATGATCAGGGAGCATGATCAGCAGGGTACCGCTGCTGGACATGCCGAGCCGGCCCTGGATCAGCAAGATCCAGATCTGGGACTCGGCAACCCCTGATGAGCCTCTTCTCATGCCCGTTCCCAGCTTCCCCCCCCCCCCCCGTGCCCTGCTTGTACTCTTCTCCCCTCTCCTAACCGGCTGTATCTGGTTCCCGACTTCTACATAATGAATCTTTTTTATAATAAATATTTTTTATGATTGATTATATATATTTCTTTGTGAATTGATTATTGCGCGTTGCTATTGAGAAATGAAATTTTTATTACATGTCTGGGTAATAGAAAAATTCAAAAAAAATTTGACTTTTGGCGACGGATTAATTCCGTCGCTAAAAGTGTTCCCTACTATCAGTTAATTAGCGACGGACTATTCCGTCGCAAAAAGCTTATTTAGCGACGGAATATTCCGTCGCTAAAATATTTATTCCGTCACTAATTTAACAAAAAAGAAAATAAATTAAAATACTTAAAATATAATTAGAGACGGATATTCCGGCGCTAATTAAAAAAATTTCGTCGCAAAAAACTTACATATTACACGACGGATTTCAAAATTCCGTCGCCAAACTATTCGTAACTGGCTTTTATACGAGGGACTTTTAGCGACGGATTTACCCGTCGCTAAAAGCCTTTTTTCTTGTAGTGCAAAACCCTAATATTGAACCTGAATCATTTATTTAAAAATCTTATTGATGCTCGCCTTTTATTGTAAGCTGAGCAAATTCGATTAATGTTTGCATTTTTTTCTGAATTATTGTGCCTAAATTCGATTAATGTTTGTATTTGTTCTTGCTATTTATTTGTGATTATTCTGGAATTCCGAGTGATAAACTAATATCAACATGCTTAATTGTCACTGAAACCTAATTGATATCGGCCATTTGAATTAATGTTGATGCTCATTTTTATTGTATGTCAATCATTGAATTTCTTATTGATTCTATGATTGTTGTTTTCTGTATTGACCTGAGAATCTTTTCTGTGGGGAGGCATTATAAGGAAGGTATGAACATGCGTAATTATGCAGGGCTAGTACCTTAATGAAAAGGGCTAGTTATCATACAACATGCATGTGTACACTTTCTATGCATTGCCTGAATGGCATTGCCTCTGCTCAGGATCAATATCTTTGAATGTGCTTACATTGTATCTTACAATGATTGTTTTGGAAAATAATTAGAAATGAATGTCATGATATCTGATTGAAAGGGATTGAGTTGAAACTCTTCCCCATATTGTGATCAAATTGTTTGTGATTATCTAAAATCCTTCTCCATATTGCCCTTGAAGTACCTGTGTTTATTTTGAAATCCTTTGAAAAATCATCTACGTATTTTAAAATGATGGCTTTGAAAATGATCTTTAAATGATCATTCTTGGTATCTGTTTAAGATTGATTATGATTGTTTTGGAAATCCTCAAACTGTTTATGATTATTGAAATGTTTTGAAACATTATCATCATATAGACTCCTGAATCATTTGGTTGTTCTTCGAACGACTTTACTGAGCTCTCAAAAGGTCACCCATCATTTGATTCCCTTCTGCAGGTAATGATCAGTTGTAGAATGCTTGGGAATGGGTTTAGAGTCTGTGAGAGACTTTGGGGAGCCCACCACTACTATGTAGTAAGACCCTTGCATGGATCGGTACTGTTAACTCGTTCTATAAGAACTTGAGTTTGTATAGAACCTAAGTTTCGATAGTTTAAGTTTAAGCAGTTTTTCTTGTAATCTTGTATTTTGAAGAATCTGAGTTGATGTCTAGTTAGATGCTCTGAAGTATTGTCAGTAAACATGGTTTGATGTGACATGGTAGGTTAACGCTCTGAGAGTTTAGGGTGATGGAGCTTTGTATTTCCGAGTCGTTACAGACATGGCATGCCCTATTCTTATAGTATCATGTTCCTGAAATTGCTTTTCGGCCCAAAAGTCCATCTGATCTAGGGGCAAAATCATTCGAGTCACAAAACTTGGGCTTCGTACCAAAATTTTCTTTTTTTCTTTTTGGAACCTTAGAGACACAAATCTTACAATAGGAGTTCTGAATGTTGCTTTTGAGCCAAAATTTGACAGAGTAAAAGTTCGTCTATTATGGCGGAAAAATATACCAGTCCCAGTATTAGGGATCCAGACAAAAAATTTCAGTCGCTGACATGCACTAACATTTATGGCATCATGTCCTTAGAGTTACGTTCGAGCATTTGACGGAAAAATGTTTCTCTGATCTAGAGGCAAAATCGTCCAAGTCCACAACCAGCTTTCTAGAGGACAAATTTCTTTCTCGACCTTACAAGTCATGATCTTACGTCATTTGATCCCCAAGGTTCCGTCTTGAGCTAAGAATTTGATAGAAAAAAGCTCGGCTAATCTAGGGACAAAACCCTCCGAGTCCCAAAATTAGGTTTCATGATGAATTTTTTTATTCAGAGCCTGACATGCCTTAATGCTACAGCATCAGGTTCCCAGAGTTATGTTTTAGGCCTAAATTTTGGCCAAAATTTTTTTTTCTTATGATCAAGATGCCAACCCATCGGAGTCCCAAAGTTAGAGTTTTGGACGATTACTTTTATCTAGCGCTTGGCATGCCCTAATCTTAGAGCATCATGTCCACATTGTTGAGTTCCGGGCTGGAAATTTGTTTGAAAAAAAGAGCTTGTCTGATCTAGAGTGAGATTGTGTCCTAAAATTTTTGTTTTCATGAGAGAATTTCATCAAGGACGTAGCATGCCCTAATTGTGCAGCATTTGGTTCCCATGATTATGTTCTAAACCCAAAATTTGATAGAAAAAAGTATGTTTAGTCTAGGGGCAGAACCATCTAAGACCAAGAATTAGAGTTTTAAATGATAACTTTTATTCAAATCCAGGAACGCTCTAATGATATAGCATTAGGTTCCCGAGGTTGAGTTTTATGCCCGAAATGCGAAAGAATATAAGTTCATATAATCAAGAGAAAAACCTCTCGAGCCCCAGAATTAGAGTTTTGGAAGCCTACTTTTAATCCAGACCTGACATGCCCTAATATGATAACATCAGATCCCCAAGTTGACAACAAAAAGGTTCTTCTCGTATGGGGCAAAACCGTCCAATTTTGAAATTTTGGTTTTAACTATTTTTGTTTCTTTATCTCGCATGCCTAACTTTACAGCATTTGGGCCCTACGTTGGTGTTTTGAGCCTATAATTTGACAGACAAAAGTTCATCTCGTATGGAGAAAGAACTGCTCGGGGGGGGTTCCCGAAAATAAGTTTATGGACGGAAATTTTATTCGGGCCTGGTAGGTCCTACTGTTACAGCATCAAGATCCCAGAGTTGCATTCCGGGTAAAATTGTAACAAATAGAAATTTGTATGATCTAGGGGCAAAAAGTCCTTGTCACAGAATAAGGTTTTGGACAGCCATATTTATTCTAGCGCATCACACCATAATCTAATAACATCAAGTGCCTTTCGCCAAAAAACTCGACTAAAAAAAGACCTTGTCTGATCCAAGGGTAAAATGTCCTAGTAGCAAAACCTGGGTTTCAAACAAAATAAAATTCACTACCAGGTAGGCTTGAGTCACGACATCTAGTTCACAAGGTAGCATTTTGGGCCAAAATTTTGACGGATTAAAAGTTTATTTGGGCCTAAATTTGGATAAAAAAAATATTTGCCTAATCATAGGGCAAAACCGTCTAGGTGATAACACTAGGGTTTCATATAACAATTTTCATCATGCTTGGCACAATCTAATTAGGGTTAGGTTCCCAGAGTTGCGTTCGGGCCAAAATTAAACTGAAAAAAGTTTGACTTGATGGCAAAACTTTCCATCTCCCCTAATAAGGGTTCTGTAATAGGATATGGTTCCTAAGCAAAACGCTTTGTACCAAGATTTTCAACCCATTTAGCAAAACCTTTTGTATTCTGTCTAAATGCACACAACACCAAAACAATCCCTAATTGCAAAAAATGACGCCCACTGTTAGTCTTTGTATAATTGAATGAAACCCTAAGTGAGAGAAAGTCAAATATGGGCCAAGGCAAATTAAGAGTAAAGATATACAAGTTCTTTTCTTCAACCGCTCTTTACCTTAATTTGTAGATTTATTGACTTGAAATTTTTCCACAATGAGAGAGAGGGGATAAAAAAACTGACTCAAAGAGGTCGGAAGTCAACAGCATAAGGGAAGCATGGCCAACCATTTTTAATTCCAGTAAAATGAAACCTTGCAAACTTGATAATGGCGACCTAAGTTTTTGTCTTTTGGCAAAAAAATCATGCTAGTTTTACGCGGAGATTTTAACTTTGTTGACACGTCATTGTAGTGTATGTATATTTTGTCTTTGTTCGCTATTGCCAAAAAAAATGGCTTCCCTTTTATAATGGGGCATCTGACAACTTAACAGTTCTCTATGGATGGAATAACTAAATGAGTGACGGAAATTGAGTCAAAGGACGAGTTTGTAACAAATGAAAGGATAAAGAACCATTTAAACATTAACCCCAAACTTTTGTGCTTTGTCATGCCAAAGTATAATTAATCCTGAAATCCTTAGGGTAAATTACTTTTCGAGTTCGTCATTTAAATCACTTTCGTGATTTAAAAGGTCTTTTTCACCAAAAGATGTGTTTTCAAAACTTATGGTCCTTTGACCGAGAGTCGTTTTAATAACTTCACGATTAATACCCCATGGATGTGACAAGGCAGCTGCCATGGCTTAGTGACATGGTAAAAGAGGTTTAAGTGCATTTTCATGACAAAAGATCTTTACTATAATAAAATGCTGGGCAAACACCCATATTGTAGTAGAAAAGCTATCGCTAAATACATTTAAGCGACAAAATATTATCAATATAAACATTAGCAAGAACGATCAAACACTTTTACTGTAATGTTTGTGTCATTAAACTTGTTAAAGCACGAATATTGTGTCTCACCACCCCCACATCCCCTAACAAACCCACCCAGCCCCACCTCCAACGCTGCCCACCCCCACTTCCCCAAAAATCCCCCTTAGTATGACACCGTCTATGTCGCCCAAAATACCTAATCAGTATACCGCCGCCCATCCTCCATAACCCCAAAACTCCTCACCCACTACCTTAAAAACCTTCCACCACCGGACCCCCCTTCTAACCCCATGTTCCCCAAAAAATCCCCACCCAATTTGTTATCCCCCAACACATACTCTCTCTCTCTCTCTTTCTTTCTCTCTCTCTCTCTCTCTCTCTCTCACACACACACACACACTTCGACACATCAACACCCACACCCACTCACCTCGCGGCCAAAATGATGAACATAATAAGCGAAGTGTGGAAAAAGCATAATGGCCAGTATGATATGCGGAAGAAGCAGTGACGGTGGGAAAGAATATGTGATGTCAGCTGCCATGTGGCCGTTAGTGGTCTAAATTATGAAGAATGCAATTTTGTCAAAGGATCATAAATCATAAAGATTTATTTTTTAATAAGAAGAATCTTTTAAATTGTGAAATAAGTAGTATTGACCACATGCCTTGCACACGGAAACAACAATTACTAAAAATTAATAATTATATGTCGAATAATAATAAAAAAATGAATAGTAACAATAATAATGTTAATTCCACATTTTTATGAGTTTTCTACCACTTTTAGTAATGATAATAATGATAACCCGTATGTTGAACTTTGTATTAAAATACTCATCAAGAAGTATAAAAAGATACACAATATAAAAGAAAATAAATAATAAGATTATATTACATATAATGAAATAAAAGGAAGGAGATTAATTTTGTTAAGTTGTGAAAAAGTTTTGGACTTAGTCTAAAATATAGGAAAGTTATTAGATTTGAGGGAGAGGTATAAGTTTAAAATTAAGAGAGGGAGAGAGTGTTCTGCATTTTTTTAAGTGGGACATGTTACATGAAATAGAAAGAAAATTAAAATTCATTTCATTAGTGAATGCCAAATGGCAGAATAATAGGCATGTCAAGCAAGAAAGAGAAGTTTACATTCTCAGCTTCAACTTTACTATATATATACTATATATAAAGAGAAAACCCACTTTGTGTAACACATCTTTGGTGTTACATATGGTGACACTAGACAATATAAGAAATTTCCTAACAAATGACACAAAATAAAATAAAAAATAGTAAATAACTACCTTATGACATAGTTGGTTTTGACATTTTAAAACACTTATATATCATGCTTGGTTTTTTAACAAATTTCAAGCAACTTTATTGTTGCACATGGGGCCAAGCTTACTTTTATAAAATGGGAAACTAGCTAATGACCCCTTATACAATACGTGATGTGTGATTTTTCCCCCTCTACTTTAAATTTAAACACTAACCCCCCTCCCCCAGAGAGAAATTGGGCGCCTCTAACGGATAACATCAATTTTAACAGTGTGTGGTCAACACATGCTTTGAGTAATGGTTCTTTTCTTAATATGATAATTTTGCCCTCCGTCATATCCTCACCCCTTACCCCCCCCCCCCTCCTTCTAACTCTGCACACACATTGCCCCTGTCAGCCCAGCCCCCCAGCTTCTCATCTCCCTCCTTCCGACTTTGCACAAACCCCCAATCTGCAAACACCCATAGCTCCACACATATCCATCACTTCACTGTGCACACACAACTCTGCACACAGTTTGTGTGCGTGCTTGTGCACGTTTGCGGTGTGTGTATGTGTGTGTGTGTGTGTGCGTGGGTTTGTGTTTGTGTGAGGGGGGAGGGGAAACCGTAGCATGTGTGTGCGCGCACGCACATATGTTTCACTATGTGTTGGGTGTGTGCATGTGTTCACTTTTTATGTGAAAGTAGTGTCTGTGTCTGTGTGTGTGTGTGTGTGTTTGTTTGGGGGGGGGGGGGGGGTGAGAAAAGGAGTTAGAAGAATGTCGTTAAGCTAAAACATGATAAGGACATCAGTATATTTTGATCATTCCACGAAGTTCATAACAGATCCGCCTAAAGTGTCCAACTTTTGTAAGTGTGTGGGTTTTTTTTTTGGGGGGGGGGGGGAGGGAATGGCGCATCGCGAATAGTACATGGGGCTATTAACTAGTTTTTCTTTTATAAAAATAATTATATTACTAACATTATTTTTGCACACAATAACTTTTTACGTTGGATGTTGACACTTGACATTTTATAGTTTTTCGTTTTTTGAAAAATAAAACAAAATAAATGTTCAAATAGTAAATACCTATTTATAAGGACATGTTTAGTTTCCATAACTGAAAATTCATTTTATCGAATGGGATAATACACACTTATACGTGATTTTTTTATTTATTTAAACAAAATTCGTATTATTAACTTAATTTTTACGCACGCATCGCGTGTACCACCTTGACTTATACTCCCTCCGTCCCACATAATTTGATAAACTTTCTTTTTGGACCGTCCCATAAAAATTGTTAATTTCTGATGCCAAGGAAAGTGAGTTCTTACTTACGTGGAGGTGCCACAAAGGCTGCAGTCCGTGTCAGCTTCCAAGTATGCAAAGTGAGAGACAACAAAGATGGAGTAAGGGCTGAGAATAAGGCTTCTCAGACGGGCCGTGAGGAATGGCAGTGCTGCGAAGGCAAAGCTAAGACGAACAGGGCCGGCAGTCGATAGTCCAAGTCAGGGTTCGAGTCGAGGTCCAAGTCAGGGTCTGATGTTACGATCTTAGGTTATGCCCAATTTTATGTTTCTCTCTCTAGAATCCAATAGCTCTCCAATTCTAGAGTGAGAAAGTGATTTTTGTGAGAATGAAGAAGAAGTCCCCTTTTTGAGTTGTAAAGTTCACTATTTATAGGAAACAATGTGCTTATGTCATAAAGTGCCACATGTCGTCCCCTGGGAGTGACACGTCACCAGGGGTCCCAAAATACCGGTTCTCCGCTGGATTGCCGGTTCCTAAATTCACGTTGCCTGCCTCGCACATCGTCGCTCCACCTGTCTGAGAAGACTGACCATACCATGACGGCATGATCAGAGTAAACCCGTTGCCCCAGCCACCAATCCAAGCCCTTACTGAATCCCACGAGGTGCGTCAAGAGACGCGCAGAGAACCTGACAGTGGTGAGGGTTTCCCCTGTAGCCAACTGTCAGGCGGACTAGGCGCGATGCCCTCCGAGGACCTGCTCCCGTCCCGGAGTGACCCGAGGGTCATTACCCTGGTGGTGTCGGTGATCGACGGTAACATGAGCGGACATAACCGGAGCCCCCTGTGACTGTGACGGTGATGGCTATGAGGTTGTGAGCCCATCCCGGTACGGGGGCCGAAGACCCCCTTGTGATTGAGACGGCGATGGCTATAAGGTTGTGAGCCCATCCCGGTATGAGGCCGAAGCCCCCCCTTTGATTGAGACGGTGATGGCTATAAGGTTGTGAGCCCATCCCGGTACGAGGGCCGAAGCCCCCCCTTTGATTGAGACGGCGATGGCTATAAGGTTGTGAGCCCATCCCGGTACGAGGGCCGAAGCCCCCCCCCCCCTTGATTGCGACGGCGATGGCTATAAGGTTGTGAGCCCATCCCGATACGAGGGCCAAAGCCCCTCCTTTGATTGAAACGGCGATGGCTATAAGGTTGTGAGCCCATCCCGGTAGCATGCAACACGATTGTGGCGCATGGGCGTGGTGCCTATAGCACTATACAATACCTGGTGCCGGGGGTACATGTTACGAAAGTGGCGCGGCGAAGATCGTCGCGAAGCAATACTTGGTGTCGGGGCACGTATCATGATGATGGCGCAAGGGCGCGGCGACGAACGTCGCGGAACAATATTTGGTGCCAGGGCATGTATCATGAGAATGGCACAAGGGTGCGGCGACGAACATCGCGGAGCAATATTTGGTGCCGGGGCACCTGTAATGAGAATGGCGCAAGGGCGCGGCGCCGAACGTCGCGGAGCTATATTTGGTGTCGGGGCACCTGTCATGAGAATGGCGCAAGGGCGCGGCGACGAACGTCACGGAGCAATATTTGGTGCCGGGGCACCTGTCATGAGAATGGCGCAAGGGCGTGGCGACGAACGTCGCGGAGTAATATTTGGTGCCGGGGCACCTATCATGAGAATGGCGCAAGGGCACGAGTCGTGTGTCTCGAAGACAGGATGTGAGCTAAGTGTACATGTCATAACAAGATAATGAACGCAACATGTAGTAGTGACAAAGTTGGGGAGTGATGGCATGCGGTTGCCAATGACGGGTTGTTCGTTGGTGGCGTGCGACTTTGGGTGACGGGCGTGGGTGACGGGCATCGCGGGAGTGGTGCGTGATCATGCTCGTTGGACGAGAGACGTCACGGAGTTGATGTATGAACGTCCGTAAACATCGCGGAGGTGCAAAGACTCGAGAAAATAAGTATGTGGGAAAGGGGTGAACCACCAGGGGAAAGTGGCCAAGGCCAAGCCCTCCAGGAGGCCGAGGCCGACCCCTATCGCCTGGGGAAGGCCGAGGCCGACCCCCTGGGGTTGGCCAAGGCCAAATGGCCAACTCTCATGAAGGAGCCCAGGGCCACTCCCCCCTCTTGGTGAACTTCGGATGCGTTGACCGTAGGTGTTTTGATGGGCAAATACAAATCCGAAAGTTGCATCACGATGAGTGTGTTGACGCGAATCGTACCTACATGACGAACGAGATGTCAAAGTCACGTGCAAAGCGTACGAAGCGAAAAAGGGGTTACGCGGAGGGGTGAACCACCGGGGGAAAGTGGCCAAGGCCAAGCCCCCCAGGAGGCCGAGGCCGACCCCTATGGCCTGGGGAAGGCCGAGGCCGACTCCCAAATACAAATCCGAAAGTTGCATCACGATGAGTGTGTTGACACGAATCGTACCTACATGACGAACGAGATGTCAAAGTCACGTGCAAAGCGTACGAAGCGAAAAAGGGGTTACGCGGAGGGGTGAACCACCGGGGGAAAGTGGCCAAGGCCAAGCCCCCCAGGAGGCCGAGGCCGACCCCTATGGCCTGGGGAAGGCCGAGGCCGACCCCCTGGGGTTGGCCAAGGCCATTTTCCCATCTTCCATTTTTGGAGCCCAAGGTCACTTCTCCTTTTGTGAACTTCGTGTGCGCCGTCGGTAGGTGTTTTGACAAGCAATGACAAATCCGGAAGTTGGGTTATGACGAGCACGTTGCCAAGAATCATACCCACATAGCGATCAAGGTGCCAAGGTTACGTACGAAGCATACGAGGGGAAAGAAGTACGAAAAAGGGGTATACAGGAAATGGGTGAACCACTGGGGGAAAGTAGCCAAGGCCAAGCCACCCAGGAGGCCAAGGCTAACCCCTACGGCCTAGGGAAGGCCGAGGCCGACCCCCTAGGGTTGGCCAAGGCCATTTTCCCCTTGACCCCGTTTCTCCAAATGCGCCGCCGGCCGATATTTTTGATGAAAAGGTGTTTGGATGGTCTCGGCGTGACGATCGCATTAGCGTTAGTGACGTCGGCACGAAAATAAGATGTCTAAGTCACGCACGAAGTGCGTGGAACGAGAAAAACACGAGTCTCGGGCGCGCGGGCGCTGACCGGTTTGATGCATTGGAAAATTGGCCGTTTTGACAATGTCCACGTGTTCGTGTGAAATGGGACCCCTATTGGGCCCTTGGGTATGACCAGAATAGGTTGGGAACATAAGCCCCCTGCGTGTGGTGTGCGCGGAGGGACAACCCGGGCAGGCGCCGCACGCATAAGCGTTAGTCTTTGAAAAAAAATGCGGGGGTCGAATTTTGAGGAACGGGTGCTATAGTATAGTAAAACGTAAGGGAGCGGGATTTTTCTTGGAATTTGGAAATTTTCGATTTTGTTTTTTTTTTTGTTTGTTTGTTTTTTTTTTTTTTAAATAAATCAGTAAGAGCACAGCGTAACGGCGGACTCGAGAAAAAAAACTAAATGGTGAGAACAAAATGTAACATGCGTGTCTGTTGGCGTTAGCGTGAAAAAAAGAAATAGCGCGAAAAATGTTATTATTCGGAAGTTGGGTTGCGCGAAGAATTTTGATAGCGACGTTAAATTATGAATGTGAAATAATGATGTTGTTTCGTCAAAATAAAAAACGCGTTAGAAAAAAAAATCGGCGATAAGAAGTGGAACGCTAAAAGAGTTGTTGGGGATTTTTGGGGGGAAACTTGGAATTTGAATTGATGTGATGGATTTGGGGGGGAAAGTTAGGTGGTAAGTCTTAACTTTCAAGACTTTTGAGGGGGAAAGAAAGACTTAGCCAAAAAAGAGAAAGGAGAGAAGAGAAAGCAAAGAGAAGGAGAGGAAGAAGAAGAAGAAGAAGAAGGGAGGCTTGGAGACCCACATGGTGATGTTGAGGACTTCACAAGAGGCTAGGAGGATGCAACAAGGGAGAGGAGGTGGAGCACAAGGTGGGAGAGGCCATGGCCGAATCTCGGCGGCGGCCGAGGCACACCAAGGGGCCGAGGCCGACCATGGCGCGGTGGGTAAGCGTGGTGAAGGGGGCGGCCGAGTGGGGGGCGTTGATGGTGGGGGAGGGGGCGGTCGAGTGATGGGCATTGATGGTGGGGGAGGGGGCGGCCGAGTGGAGGGCATTGATGGAGGGGCAGGGGGCGGCCGAGTGGAGGGCATTGATGGTGGGGGAGGGAGGAAAAAGGGCAGTGGGGAGGTGGGGAGTGCCAAGGTCGGCCGAGACCAAGGCGTCGCCGGGGCCGAGGCCGAGGCGTTGCCAAGGCTGAGGCCGCTTGGCGTGGCCCGGGTGGGCAGCAGGGCGGGGGAAGGGGGAAGGGGGAAGGGAGAAGGGAGAAGGGAGGGGAAGAGAGGGAGGAGAGAAGGAGAAGAAGGGAGGAAGAAAGGGAAGAAATGGAGGAAAGGGAAAGGAAAAGGGAGGAAGAAAGGGAAGAAAGGGAGGAAAGGGAAAGGAAAAGGGAGGAAGAAAGGGAAGAAAGGAGAAAGGGGAGGGAAGAAGAGGAGAGAAGAGAAAAATGCAAAGGGAAAGGGAAGGCGGTCGAAACCGGGCAAACCACGCACGACTTGGATGCTCCTGGCGTGATGGGTGTGATGATAGAGGAGCCCGAAAGAAGTCAAGGAAAAAACAAAGTGTGTGGCGCCGCGGCGGGGCGAGTGGACATTCACAGTTGCCGCGGGATATCACGACTGATGACGACGAGGATGCATCGGTGCCGGTTTGACGCATCGGGTGTGCCTTTGGGTTTTTTTATGGCGGAGTGAGGAGCTTTGATCAGATTCTGAGCCAGAGCGAAGTGTTACTGTCCGCGAAGGGGGCGGTGCCCCGGTGTCCACCCGAGGGGGTTGTGAAGGGAGTTGGCGCGACGCGTGCCTGCTGAGGTGTTTTCGGTGTCTTAGAGCTCTGCATCGATGGGTGATGGTCCTATGGTCCCTTCACCGTATGTCCGTGCGCTGAGCTTCGATGTTGCTCCCGTGATGTCACCGCAGTATGTACCGGGTTTGTTGGCTGAGCGAGAGGACATTCCGTGGTCACCTGTCATGTTCAAGGGTCACAATGTCATGCCGGCCGGTTGGGGCTTCTGGTGCGCGTACATGTTGGGGTGCGAGGTTTGGAGAGAGAGGTTGGAGGCGCTTGGGCTAGTAGCGGCGGTGGAGGCGACGTACAAGAGTGTTGATCCTGTGAGGGACATTAGTGGCCTCACACTTTTACTTTCGAGGTGGAGCTCACAGACGCACACCTTCATTACAGAGTTCAGGGAGATTGGTCCGACGCTTCTGGATGTCGTGACGCTGACCGGCCTGCCGATGCATGGGACAGAGGATGCCCGCGTACCAAAGTTGACAGCGGAGGAGCGCCTGACCGTCAAGGCGTTGCATGGTTTTCTATTGGACACGAAGCTCAACTGCAAAGGCACGTATAGTCGGTGGATTCAGCACTTCTACGGCACAGTGGTCATGCGGCCCGGGCAGAGGGTGATGTCGGACGATGACTTCCATATGGGTCCTTCTTACATGGATGAGATATACGAGCTAGCTACCTTCCTTGCCATGTTTCTTTCGAGGTACACCGTTGTGTTATGCTTATCATTGAATTACTCGTATGCTGCATATCTATTGCTTTGTACATGTAGTGTGTCGTTTGTTATACTTAGAGAACAAAATTCATGCTTAAGAACAAAGAGAAGTAAAGTAGCACGCTGCCATGTGTTGTATCGCATATTGTGCTAGGGTGGGGTGGTCATGATGGTCATCTCATTTTTTTTGTACGTATAGGTTTGTGCTTGAAGGGACACCCGAGGATGGTGTTTCTCAGAGGGTCTTCCCGTTGGCGGTGCGGATGGCCGCAGGCAACCGCATTGGTTTGGCACCGATATACTTAGGCACTTTGTTTTCACTTCTAGACCAGTTTTCGAATGACATGCAGAGATCGTATGGGCGGTATCAGGTGTCGACCTATGTCGATTGGATGTTCTTGCAGAGGTATCTGTTCGAGTGCTACATAGACTACAGGCCTTCGGGATGTCCGAAAGTACATCCTTCGCCGAGGAAGGGAACAGTGACGCGTCCGGGGAAATCCATGGTGGTATCGAAGTGGTACGCGGGAGGACGGGTTTATGCTTGGGTTGGCGTCAAGAGGCTTGCATGTGAGTTATCACAGGTGTTCGATGTGCGAGACGCGTGCCTTAGTCATCTGTACGTCAACATGGACTCTTCATATGGGACTCCTCCTTGGATGCATTTACGGGATATCAGTTCACGGTTGGACAACAGAGCAGATTTGATAGAGCTTGAGATATCCTTGCTAGTGGCCTTCTTCCCCGGGTGGCTTCCAGTATTGACTGATGATGGCGGGGAACCGACCGTCGGCCGGTGTTACGTTGCACGCTATAGCCCAGACCACTTAGCCTTGTCCTTTGGTTATGATCTGGAGCCCCCTTGTGGTTATGCTCGACCTTGGAGCGATGGCACGGCTTTCCAGTATACCACGCTAAGGAAGGCGCGTTCGTGGCCGGCACCGACGGACGAGTGGAGGAGACCTGGTTTGTTGTCCACCGGAGTGGTCACAGTTGGGTATGCCCGTTGGTGGGAGAGAGTGCGGAAGACATGATCTGAGTGGTTAGTGCTGGGGCCATCCGAGAGGCCGCTGGTTGATGTCTTCATTGGTGACAGGGGGTTGGGACTGGTGGCAGTGCAGGTGGCGAAGCAGTCCGGTATGACTGCATTGGTCACCGGTGTTTCAGAGTATGGTGCGGGGAGAGACAGTCATGGAGACACGAGACCTCGAGGTGGCGGTGTGAGAGGTGTTGCCATGCGCGAGCCAGCGCCAGCCCACGTGCCGAGAGTACCGGGTGCCGGCAAGGGTCCCCTTTTGTCAGTGAGAGTGGGGATGATGGAGAGTGCGCAGCGTGGCAGCGGGGGTCCTTCAGCAGGTGGCGGCCATAGGCCGAAGAGGCCGCGCGTGGCATTGGAGTATTCTGACTCTGAGGTTAGTGTTACCATTTTTTTTTGCTTCATAGTTTCCGATCATTGTGTTGCTCATGTACTAAGCCTCTTTTTTTGTGTCAGGAGCTCGTAGATGACATAGATGCAGAGTCATCTGAGACAGCAGAGGATGTCGAGGTTGCCTTTGATGATGGGGAGGATATGGATGCCGAGGTTGGCTTTGATGATGGGGAGGATATGGATGTCGAGGTTGGCTTTGAGGCTGCCGATGTGCCTAGGGAGACGGATGCGGAGACCACTGTGGATGCTGGTGCTGTGGATACTGAGGTTGTCGCCGAGGTAGAGGAGGTAGTGGTCGAGGCAGTCGACGAGGTAGAGCAGATGGACGCCGAGATTGCCAGTGAGGTTGGTTCCATGGGCAGGGGGTAGTTGAGGAGGTAGGGGCAGTAGAAAAGGTGGCGACCTACCTGGTGGCACCGATAGGTCATTCTAATCCGTCGCCTATCCCGGTCGAAGCGGATGAGTCTCCATTCAGCGGCCAGATTGGTAGCTCTCACTTGTTCGAGGGGTCGGACTGGTGGTCGGTGAGGGAGCCTGACGCTTCGTCCGACGTTCATCATGTTTTTGTTGCTACACATATGTCTGCTACAGATCCATCCTCGCAGCCTGAGGCACCTGTTCCACCGGCAGCGGAGCCTGTTCCGGAGGCATTGTCGGGTTCGGTAGCGGATGCTGGTGATACCTTGTTAGCGATGCATTCTGGTGCGGTGGATGCGCAATCGGCAGGCGGCGGCATCGCAGGGGCCGGCGACGCCCGTGGTAGATTCCCAGCCGTACATGCAGACATGATCACGTGGGACGGCGTGGAGTTGTCGAATGCAGTAGCACGCCGTCTGGTAATGGTTAGAGAGCGGCACCCGCAGACATTCGCTAACTCTGCCTTGATTCGCGGTGCAGCATTCTCGAGGGCGATGTATACGGCCTTCGAAGAGTGGTTGGTCACCTTTGGTGCAGTACCGGTCTCGAGTTGGACTCCGGCGATGATATCACAGTACCTGTCAGAGCTTACGCCCTATGCAGCCCTTGGCTTTCAGTTGGACTGGCTGGCGGACTACATCAGATCGAGAGGCCAGAGTGCTGAGGCGACAGCGGGATTGACTCTGATCGGAGCTCAGGAGGTTGCCTTGCAGGGTCAGAGACGTGTGCTTGATGCCGAGGTGATAGCTATGACCCAGGAGGTGAAAGGGCTGCGCGCCCAACTTAGGGAGGCAGAGAGGCGGTTGGCCGAGACGGAGGGTCGACGAGCTGATTGGTGTGGCAGGTGGTCTGATCTTCAGGCACAGCGGTTGACATTGGAGACATATACCTTCGATCTTATCGGTCCACTGTTTTCTCCTTTACATTAGACATGATGTACTTTTCATTTTGCTAGTAGTCATTGGCCCGTAGTGGCCTGCAAACCTGTGACCTGTATGCATTTTGTTGATATCGATATAGCAATCATATGGTTATTTTGTACCTGTGTTTGTTGCGAGGTGATGCTTAGCTTTTGATGTGCTTGTATATCTTGCATGTGGTGTCTTCTCGTTGTGGTTCCCCTTTCCCCGCCCATAGCAAGCGACTTAGTGAACAATGTGTAAATGAAAGAGTGTGTTACATATAGTTGTTGAGGCGAGTGAATGATCTTTGCATTGATAGTATTTGGGTCAAATGCCGTTACATGAATAAAGCAAGAACTTGTAATAAACAACAAAAGTTACAAGTCATGAACATGTGTGCATATACAAAAAAAATGCTGTGTAAATGTTCTAAGCTATGGGCGGGTACAACTGGGGGAACATTCCGCTGCTGGTCATTCATAATACTTCTTCAAATAGCGGCCGTTGACAGGTGCCGTGATTTGTCCATCTTCCGCGTTGAGCAGGAGGTAGGAGCCATTGTCCCTGGCTTCATGTACTTGAAGTGGTCCTTCCCAATTCGGTGTGAACTTGGGGGCTGACATGTTGGCGCGTACATGTTTGGCGGCTTGGAGAACAAGGTCGCCCTCGACGAATGTTCGTTGCTTCACAGTCTTTCCATATGCCTTTGTGAGTTGTTCGTGGTATTTCTTCATACGGCGCAAGGCATTGGCTCTCCTTTCATCAACTCCTTCGAGGGCGGTCATTCTGGTTTCTTCCTCTCCAAGCTCACTGCGTAGGGAGAGTCTGGCTGATGGGACCGCAATCTCGGCTGGCACAACACACTCATCTCCGTAGACAAGGGAAAAGGGTGTGGCCTTTGTTGCTGTATGCTTGGAGGTTCTGTAAGCCCAAAGTGCGAGACTTAACTTCTAGGACCATGAACCACTTACATCATGGACCATTCGTGATAATACCCGTAGTAGAGTCTTGTTAGAAGCTTCGGCTTGACCATTCCCTTGTGGGTAGTAAGGAGTGGATGTAGCGTGGTTGATGTTGTATCCTTCCATGAAAGCTCGGACATCCCTGTTGATGAATGGCGTGCCGTTGTCAGATATGATACACCGGGGGATACCAAAGCGACAGACGATGTGGTCGCGCAAGAAGTTGGCGATGACGCCTCCCGTGGCTCGTCGTAGAGGTATGGCTTCGACCCACTTTGTGAAACGTTCCATTGCAACCATGATCCAAGTGTGACCCCGTGATGTTGGGTGGATGGGGCCTATGAGGTCGAGAGCCCATGAGTGAAATGGCCAAGGGGCTAAGATCATGCAGAGGTCGGACGCCGGCGTGTGCATTCTGTCGGCGTGTCTCTGACAGGGTTGGCAGTGTCGGACATGAGAGATCGCGTCAGATTCCATAGTTGGCCAGTAGTATCCCATCCTTAGCAACTCTGCATACAACTTCTGAGAGCCTTGATGCTCACCACAATCACCATTGTGCACTTCGTTAATCACCTCGACTGCTTGGGCACCCTGCAGGCATCGCAGGGTGCGTCCCGGAAATCCCTTGCGAAACAACTCTCCTTCCGTCACAAAATACTTGACCGACTTGCGCTTGATAGATCGTGCCGAGCTGCGGTCAGGCGGTAGAACCCCATGGGATAAATACTGGATGAAAGGCTGGCGCCAGTCACCTTCGACGTTAATGACAAGAGCTTCTTTAGTGTCCGGGGCTTCCGAACACTCGAGGCAGTCCCCTTGTATGTCTGAGGCATCCTTGGCCATGGATGGCCAATAGAGGCCCATACGCTGGAGGCGACGGTATAGAGGGGGACCGTCGAGGCCGCACCACTTCTGATGGCCGAGCTGTAATTTGTGCTTTGCTTCTTCCGGTGACAAGCACCTGGCCAGAGTGCCTCCGGGGCATCGTCTGTACAAGACGTCTCCCAACATCAAGAAATCTGCAAGGGTGGATGCGGTAGCAAGAGATGGCGCCTTAAGTTGGTCGACGATTGGTTGCCTCCAATCATCTGCAGTAATGTCCTTCGGGACTAGGTCCAATGCCGTGCATGGTTCCGTCCTCTTGATGATGGTTAGCATTCGCTGCTCACCATCAACCTCCATCTTTGATGCGATCATGGCCAAGCTGTCTGCATGTCGGTTGTGGCACCTGTTATGATGTTTGTACTGGATATGGCCAAATCTTCCTTCCAAGTATTGCACCAAGGCACGATAGGGTGCCAAGGCTGGCTCCTTGACTGTGAACTCCCCGTCAGCCTGCTTCATGATCAAGTTCGAGTCCCCTTTCACACACAATGCCTTAGCCCCCATACTGGTAGCCAGCATGAGGCCAATGACAAGTGCCTCATACTCAGCTTCATTGTTAGACACCGGGAATGCATGCTTGAAGGATAGGGATGTGGTAACACCCTCTGAATTTTGAAGGACAATGCCGGCACCCCCTTGTCGGAGGGGAGCTCCACGGGGTCCTTTGCTAGTGGCTGAGCCGTCGAACTCAAGTGTCCATAATTCACCAATGTCAGAGGTCAGGGCCGTCTCTTCCCCAGGCAATTGATCTGAGGTCGGTTCATATTGTTGGCGTGGGAAGAAGGCCAAGAGGTCTGCGAGTGCTTGACTCCGTAGAGCTGTAGGATTCTTGATGGACAGGCCGAACTCAGCCAATAACAGCAACCAGCGACTAAGCCGGCCAGACAGGGCAGGGCGCGTGAGCATGTATCGTAATGGATCAACCTTGGTGACAAGTGTGATCTGGTGTGACAAGAAGTAGTGTCTGAATTTCTGCGAGGCATAGACCAAGGCTAAGCAGTGCTTCTCGAGCTCAGAGTAATTGCCTTCGGGGCCCCTGATTGATCGGCTGAGATAATAAACCGGGTGCTCCACCCCATCCACCTCTTGGGCGAGCAATGCCCCTATGGACCTAGGCGTGGAGGTCAAATAAAGCAAGAGTGGTATACCTCGTTGTGGCACGACCATGGTCTGCGGTGACACGAGAACCGCCTTGATCTGTTCGAATGCTTGCTGTTGGGGCGCGCACCAATTCCACGGTGCGCTCTTACGCGTCAAGTGCTGGAAGGGCGTGATGAGTTCGGCCAAGGCAGGGATGAATCGGCGGAGGTAAGAGATCTTGCCAAGGAAGCTCTTCAACTGTTTGGTGCTCTTGGGAGGGGGCATCTCTTGGATGGAGGCGGCCTTAGAAGGGTCAATGTCAATGCCCTGTCGACTGACCAAAAAGCTGAGGAATTTGCCGGAGGAGACTCCAAAGGCACATTTCAACGGATTCATCCGCATGTTGTATTGTCGACAACGATCGAAGACTGCCCGAAGGTCCGTGAGATGTTCACTTTCCTTTTTAGATTTTATGATAAGATCGTCGACGTAGTCCTCCACTGTGCGGTGTATCATGTCATGGAAGATTGCTGTCATTGCTCTTTGATATGTTGCACCCGCGTTTTTAAGGCCAAAAGGCATGACTTTCCAACAGAAGTTACCCATAGGGGTACGGAAGGCTGTCTTGGCACAATCGTCGGGGTTCATCCGGATTTGGTTGTAGCCCGCGAAACCATCCATGAAAAATAAGGTTTCGTGTCCGGCAGCTACCTCGGTGGCATGTCGATGTTGGGCAGCGGGAACTCGTCTTTGGGGCATGCCTTGTTCAAATCCCGAAAATCAATACAAATGCGGACTTGGCCGTTCTTCTTTTGCACAGGAACAACATTAGCCAACCAGATAGGATGAGTGATAGGTTCAATGAAACCAGCTTGTAAAAGTTGTTCAATTTCTTGTTTGATCTTCAGTTCGAGCTTGGGGCGGAAGGTTCGCGGATGCTGTCGAACAGGGCTGAACCCGTTAGCAATGTTGAGATGGTGCATCACTAAGGCAGGATCCAATCCAGGTATTTCATTGTAACTCCATGCCAATACGTCGCGATATTCGCGGAGGAGAGTAATCATTCCTTCTCTTCGCCCCGGGGCGAGTTTCGTGCCGATGTAGGTCAGTCGAGGTTCCTCGTTCGGGTCAGCCAGGTTAATTTCTTCAATATCTTCGGCCTGCGGTCGAGGGCCATCTTCATAGCAGGGCGGGGCAGTGCCCGGGGTGAGCTCAGGGTCTGGCAAGCAATGCTCGACCGTACAACACCACTCTGTCTCCATTAGTGGGTCAGGGTCGAGGGGGTTAGGCGGCGAACCCCCCGGAGCCCCTGGACACCGTCATAATTGGTAGATCACCCTTCCATCTTTGATGATGCGTTGGAAGGTGGTTTCAAACTTGTGTTTCTTGGACTTGGGGGATGAAGGCGAGGGATTGTTCGGGATAGCAGATGGTGCCGTTGAGGTTGATGCCTTGTTTCCATTGCCTCTTTTGGACTTGGCCTTGGACTTGGCGGGTTGTCCCCACACAGCTTGTCCCAACCTGGCAGTTTGGTGGAATGAATGTGAGTAGCATTCTCACCATCGACAGCAATCTCAGTGAAGAAGGAGGCCTCGGCAAAGTAAGACTCGGTACATTCAAAAGGGGCCTTGGTCGCGGGGATGGTTACCGCTACCTCATGTCCCGTAAGACCGGCCACCAGTTTCACACTGGTGGTACGTCGAGGGAACAGCCTTGTTGGTATGAATCCAGGGGCACCCAAGCAGGAGGTGGAAGGAAGATTCACTGTCTATCACGTGAAAAGTAGTGTCACGATAGACTGTTCCGACCATGAGGTCGACAGTGATGTGGCCAAGGGTGGACTGGTGGCCTTGCCCGAAGCCAGTAATTTTGACGGGGTCACGGATGATCCTCCTTGGTGGTATACCGGCCTGCTGCAAAGTGATTAAGGGGATGATGTTGATCGAGGCACCGCCGTCTACCAAGGCGCGACGAAAGCCGGTGCCGTTAACAATGCACTCAAGGTACAACGACCGGTTATGGTGCTCAATTGGTGGTGAGTCCTCGTCCGAAAAAATGAATGCGGTGGAAGGGATATGTTTGAGCTCGGCCTGGGCGGCGAAGCATTCGGGCCCGAGGCCGGTGGTGACCTCGATCAAACAATCGGAGAGATAAGTCCGCGCTGCGGGTGAAAACCCCATTTCATCAAAAAATTATTTGATCTTCGTCATTCGTCCAGCCGAGGACACTGGCTGGGGGGTAGAAGGTACACAAGTTGTGACCATAGGGGAGACTTCCGCAGAAGCTTCGGGGACGGGCGGCTCGACATGGTCGGTAGTAACCATGAGCACCTGATGCTCGCGGTTGTTGTTGCCATGATTTGGGTACAGGTTCTTCCGCACGTCGTGGTGCTTCCACAGCTGTAGGTCGCCTGTCGTGACCTTCCTTGCGAAGATAGCTCGCAATGCATTGCAATTCTTGAGAGGATGGCCAAGGGCCTGGTGGTAGGGGCAATAGTTAGGCCTGGTTCTTTCTTCGTCTGTGATGGGGATCCGCACAGGTGGCAATTTGAAGTTGTTATCATTCGCAACCCATTCTATCAAGAGCCCTTTCACCGTATTCAAATCACATGGAAAGGCAGGCAGAGTCTCCTGCTGTCGCCGTTTGTCAGAGCGTTGGTCCCCATCCGGGAACTGACACTTAAAACCAGTGTAATTACTGATGTTGCTGTTGCTGGTGTTATTGTTGTTGCGCTGGGCATTGGATGTGTCAGCTGAGGCCAGCAGCGCATTCTGCGGGCGAGGCCTCCATGGCTTGACATGACCGACCGTCTCGTAAGTACGGCGGGCTGTTTCCTTGAGGTGTCCCCATGACCTCAACTGTAGGTTCTCGATATGCACACGGTAGATGTCAGTCATGTTTTTGATGCATATGGGAACCAACGTCTTATCCTTGCTGAAGTCCATGCACTCAAGGCATTTAAGATGGAAACAGTGCACGTACTCATTCAACTCTTCCCCTTGGTTCTGGCGGATGCCAGCAATATCAACAACACTCACGCGTTCGGCCTCGTAATGGAACTTGTCTAAGAACAATTGGACCATGTCGTTCCATGCGTGGACAGTCCCGCAGGGATCTGGTGGTACCAAGTGTAGGCCAAGCCTGTAAGGGACTTGTGGAATTCCCTAAACTTCAAGCTGTCTCCCGGGCCATACTGCTCCAATGAGCCTGCAAATCTCGTCAAATGCTCACGGGCGTTGCCCTCGCGTCCGTTGAAGAGCACAAAGGCTGGTTGTTTGT
>JAVXUO010000047.1:0-106601 GCA_033065855.1 Escallonia rubra | reverse complement strand
TATATGGAGCTTCGTTTTTCAATCAGTCTTGTGCTGTTTCTGCCATATATTACCATATGACTCATGGGTCTTTGGAAATTGGTTCATTGGAGGGGGGAAATGTGTTGTCACCATCAATGCCGTTGATGGGTGTCAAGGATTTGCCTTCTTTCATATCCGATACGTATCCAGCTTTCGTAGTTTTGTTCTTGACCGGTTCTCTGATTTTGATAAGACGGATTGGCTGTTGTTCAACCCCTTTGACAAGCCGGAACGTAAAGTATGTTTTGTACATGACTGGTCAATTAGGTAGATTCCCTTGCAGGCCTCTATAAAATAACAAAGATTCAGCAATAAAAAAGTTGTGCGTCAACATATATGAGTGTGAAATTTAGACATTCCCTACCAATTTCGTTTAAAACAACGTTTACATGATTCTGTTAGTGAACTTATTTGAGTTAGACTCCTAATAGAGAGTCATGGCGCAACAGCAAGTGGTAACGAGCTTTGTCTATTAGTCAAGAATTCTCGAACAAAAACTGTCATATACATTTCTGAAATGCTCCACCACCATTTTCAACTCGACTAAATTCATCACACAGGCCCCGGGGCGTATCAAGTCCCAATAATTTGTTTAGTTCTTCAAAATTGCTGATCGTGTTATTACTTACTGCCTGTAGGTCGTGAACTGGATGGCAAGCCAATGGCCGATCAAGACCATAGGACCAACCATTCCATCAATGTACTTAGACAAGCGATTGGAAGATGACAGAGACTACGACCTCAGTCTCTTCAAGCCTGGTGACGATGATTGCATAAGGTGGCTAGACACCAAAGAAACTGGCTCAGTTGTTTACGTATCGTTCGGGAGCCTAGCCAACCTTGGAGAAGATCAAATGGAGGAACTAGCATGTGGACTAAAGCAGAGCAACCGGTACTTCCTGTGGGTGGTCAGAGCTTCAGAAGAGAGTAAGCTCCCTACCAATTTCTCGACAGAGGCATCCGAGAACGGTCTGTTAGTGAACTGGTGTCCTCAGCTCAAGGTTTTGGCTCACCCGGCAATGGGCTGTTTCATGACTCATTGCGGGTGGAACTCAATACTGGAAGCATTGAGTTTGGGCGTGCCGATGCTGGCAGTGCCGCAGTGGACGGACCAACCTACTAATGCCAAGTATGTTGTGGATATATGGCAAGCCGGGGTTCGAGTTAAGGTAGACGAGAAGGGGATGATTAGAAGGGAGGAAATTGAGACGTGCATAAGAGAAGTCATGGAAGGGGAGAGAGGTAATGAGCTTAAACGGAATGCTGTCAGGTGGAAGGAATTAGCCAAAGCGGCAGTAGATGAAGGTGGTAGCTCTGATAAGCACATCGACGAGTTCATTTCAGAACTTGCGTGCAACTAGTTCAGATGAATAGTTTGATTCCACTATTGTAGATGCATATTTGCATTTCTTTTGAAACCTTTTACTGGTTTACAAAGAATTTGCAAACGAGTTCACATCAATAATGCTCTCTACTTCAGAGTTTGTAGGCTACCACCTCAGAGTGATGGTTCTACAATGTAAATTGCTCAGCAGCCATTTCCCCACAAATGAATCATACTAGAAACACACTAGGCCAATGGCTATATAAGGACAAAACTGTTGTAATGGACTCACAAGTTAATATTCCAAATATGCAAAATAAAGTACGTTCCCTGCTTGTTTTCACCACAGAATTATAGATGACCAATTTCTTCCTCCAAGTCGGCACCGCCATGCATCACCGCCTTACACACTTTGTGGAGATCAATCTTCTTGGTCAAACATATCAACTCAAAAAGCTTACAACTCTACTTAGTCAAGTGGTTAACACATCACTCAACCAATAATAATTCGTTTTTTAAATGGGTAACACCTCACTCAACCAATCCAAATTCATTCTTCAAAGAAGGAACACATCATTTAACGAATGAAATTCATCATTTTACATGGGTAACACCTCTTTCTCTTTCTCTTTTGTTTTTTTTTCTTTGTTTCTCGTCCACTGTTTTTCTGTCTGCCGTTTTCCTTCTCTTTTTTTATTAATTTTTTTTTTGGTTGACTCTCTCATCTTATCTCTCTCTCTCTCTCTCTCTCTCTCTCTCTCTCACACACACACACACACACACACACACACACACACACATATATATATATATATATATTATACATGTGTATTTCTATTTTGTATTTTTTCCATTGCCTCCAAACTTTCCTCCTTTTTCTCCCCATAACTCTCTATATCATTTCAAATCCCGCATTTTTCTTCCTAGGCTTCCCTCTGCAATATTAAAATAACTAAAATGAGAGATCATATATTTACATACTAAACCCTAATTTAATTATAACTTCTTGAGAGTCACTGGGTAAGTTTCATTTATTTTTTATTGCACCAACTTTTTTATCTGTAGCTACTGATATTATAAATTATCGCTGATAATATTGCTCAAGCCAGTCGTCGCTAAGAACTCAAAAGAACATCACTCATATAACTGCCGTTAAAGAAATAAAAATCGGCTAACCCAAGGTTCAGGGTATTACAGTCTAATTATTATTAATTAAAATTGTCATAATAATAAAGCTTATTCATAAATCTAATAGTTGAAAAGTATATAAGGTTATATACTAAACATGTTAGTGTATCTAAATGTATGCAAATATTATTGGATGTGATCCATATTTTTAAGTTTATTTAGTTTTGCAGGAACTATGTTAGGGCTATATTAGAAAGCCTTGTATAATTTGAGAACTAATTCTAAAAAAATATATACTAATTTATTAGGAATTAATTTTGACTATCGTGTCCTTAAAACCAACTCTCTCATGCAATGAACAAAAATTATGTATATAGAAAACAAAAATAACATATGAGATTTAGAAGGAAAAAAAATTATGTTACAGTTAACTTAAGTTGATTATTATAATGTAATAAATGTATATACACACACACACACACAACATAATCTTTGCAAAAAATTATCAATGTAATATATAATCAAAGTAGCTACATCGCATATATGAGATTTTGAAAAGAAGTCACGTATGTATTAGAAAAATAGGTATAATTAAATCAAATAATTTTTAATTATTATATTTGAGAACATTTAAAACCTTTAAATGTAAAAATATATCTATGTAATTCTATAAAACAAAAGATTAACCAGTTCATTTTTTTATATTACGATCAATGAAAAAACTTTTTATTTATACTTCATTAATTTTTCATGAAAAAAACAGTATGAGTGCACTTAGTAGATATAAAAATTATAATTTGGAGACAAGTCATTGAAGATGTAGAAAATAATTCCAACACTTCAAAATAAAGACACTTTATCTTCATCAATTTAATTTTATTATTACTAGCATCTTACAAGAATTAGAGAAACACACGCATGCGCTCGAGCACATGCGCACGCGCGCGCACACACACACACACACACACACATATATATATATACACACACATACATATATGAAAATATTGAATATTATGTGGTCGTTCTGTCAATTTTGTTTTTTTTGCAGATAATAATAACTTATTTGAAAGTAATAAGGTGTATACATAAGTCCTGTTAAATTTGAAATGCAACTTTATTCTATTTATATTTCTATTTAATCATTATATATCCTTCGAAAAACATGTAACATCTCAAATACTTTTGAAGTTAAAGAATTATATTCATATATAACATCTACAATTCAAAAGGTATACGTCATAGCCTAACCACTTTGTTAATTCAACCACAATTCTACTCGTTATTTAGCTCTATATGGCACCAGCATGACTATTACTACTGTAAGTGCTAAGCCAATATTCATTTAAATATTACTTGACGACTTAAAGTAAAAGCTTAAAAAAGGTAAGCATCTAGCAGTTCTTCTGTGTCGCTATCTATTCTTTATAGCCAAATAATATATATTTTTAATAATTTTAAAGTCTTTTTTGTCTCACGATATGTGGTACATATTAATACACTTTTTAAGACCTTATGGTATACTGTATTTTATAAATCGATCCGAACTTGACTCGGGTTACTAGGCTAGTTTGAGAATAATACGCATGGCATTATCGAACATTAGCTAGCATAGGAAAAAAGATGAGCATACAAAACAAGATTAATCCTTAGATAAAATAAAATTGAGAAGGCACTTTTAGAATACTAGCTAACAGACCCCTATGAATGCATGTGTACATATGTAATTTGGTCGGGTTGAGGTGCAATTCGGTTTTCTCGTCAATCATATATTATAACATAGTCGAAGATATTTTTAATTAAAAAATAAAAATTAGAATGACTTTCACCGAGTTAAGCAAATAAATATCGTAAATCATAATAATCGACATCACTCATGAATTACTTAAGACTATTAGAATTATATTGACAACAACCTTATAAATTACTAAAAATGTTTCTCGTTTTAGTGCATCATTAATATATAGATTATATTAATGTATCTAAAACTATCAAAGTAAAAATATATTTAGCTTCCACCAGCATGTTAATTTTCAAGTTCCTTATATCCTCCTTTAATTGTTATGTATCAAAATTTAGTGAATATCATTTGCATCATATCAGGATCACCTAATACGTTGTGGGTGAGGCTATTCACACCCAAACGAAGAAAACAAAATTAACATGTATTCTTAAAAATAATAGTTTACTATGTGATTTGAGTAAAAGAAATGTCAAACAAAGAAATTTTTTTGTTCATGCCTACCTTATCGTACTTACACGTGTACAAAAAGCAGAAAAACTAATACTTTGTTTATTATAAAATTTTTATTGGTTTTGAGTTAAGATTTGTGAAATTTGGTGGGTAAGATATAAGTTGAAAATTATAGTTAAATCGTATATGCATATAGCTTTGCGATCGTTCAATTTTCTTTTTATACTCAAAATTATTAATAATGTTAATGTTTAAATATACAGAATAAAGTAGTCATAAAGTAAAGCATGCAATAAATAATCAACTATGCCACATGAAAGTATAATTTTACTTTATCATTAGTTTTGTATAAAAAAGTGAGCTTCAGAAGTTGAACATTCAAGGAATCAAGCACAACCATATATTTTTTCATTAACTTACTTAGTAAACGTTGAATGAACTTTTTACATAGTAAACGTTGAATGAACTTTTTACCAATATTCCATCTAAACAAATGTAGGCGTCTTCCTTTTTTCCCACTTTATGGCTCACATCATTGATCAACATTCTCATTTTATAGATATTTTGGATATAGCTTAAGAATTATTATTAAATTAGATACAAATTACAGTGCTCTGCATTAAAACTCATAAAAGAAGGTAAACAAAAAGGCACAAATCATTTATTTAGTAAATCATTATGTAGACTTAAACAACCTACTAATAACGTGCCGTGAAAATAGTTTGGAACAACAATAAAAGCACATGGAGCTGTTTCACTTACTTTTAAATAAACAGCCTTTTAAAATATAATACTAACTTTAAAAAGGGATATATAAAGTGGCATTATCTGAGTGTTTAATTATTTTCCTTCAAAGTCATGTTTGACTATTTTTCGACCATCCGTTTTGATGTATTTTTGAAGATTTTTTAGGACAATCAATTTTAAAAATGTGTACGTTGTAGTGCTAATGATTATTTTAGTTCATGATAAAAAAATGTCAGCAGAGTGAGAGGGCTAGGATTTCTGGTTCTAAACGTTGCTGAGTAGTGAAATCGAAGCTTGGTCATACTCCAAGGACGTAGTCAAATTGGTGAACCTTGTAAATCTTGTGTTTTGTATTTGTTTCTTTGATTTCTCGATTTTTTTTTCCTTTGATGTATTGCTGCATAGAAGTTGTGTTAGTAAGAACAAACAAATTGAAGCTCATAATCTCCATCAGGATTTCACGAAAGGAAATTTTTTTTTTTTCTTTTGGTGTGAAAGCTGAAGTTGTATTACCAAACAAGAAATGCTTGCAATTTAAAAAGTTATTATTGCTTACAGCCCAACACCGTAGAAAACAAGTCTAAAATGTGCCGGCATTCAAATGGAGACTTAAAGGGACCTGCTTCCGCTTCTAACACAACATATATTGCACCAATTGGTTGATCACCATAAACAGCAATTCTATAGTTCTTTGTTGCTGCTCAAAGGTCCAATTAGTTCTCTCAAATCAGAGCATGTAGAGACTAATAGCCACTCCTAATTTACTAAGCTTTGCCCGAAAAATTTTACCTCTGAATTTTTCAGACACTGCAATTTCGCAAGAACCAACTTCCAGACAGCACTAGGTATCATGTATGAGGACGTTCCAAGAGTTGGAAGATCATCTCAGCGAATTGGGCCAATTAATGTGAACCAAGCATGGAAAATCTAATATATTAAGCAGAAAAGGCATCAGCAACATAGCATTACAAGTTGGCTCTTGCCTCAAAATCAAAAGCTTCTTGAAGGCCTACTGTAATCGGCACCAAGCTTTGGTTATATGGACAAGCTTCACTGCTATTACACCTCCAAAAAAGGACAGAAAAAGTTACGCGTCACATATTGAATCTAACATACAGACAGAAAAAGTTATAAGCCAAGACAAATGGATTCCACTTGGTAACCTTAATCAAGAAATTCAATCAATTCGCCGAAAGTGTTCAATCAGGCTCCAAATGATAACTCCATTAAATTCCCACATTCACCGATACACGCTAGGGTGCAGCAGTTTTAAATGCTTGTAGGTTACGCGTCACAGGCTGTCGTTTAAAATGTAGAGACATGCAATACACTTTGTACAAGTTATTATAAAGACTAGCTCAGAATCCCGTGCCAAGCACGAGACTGTTTATTAACATTAACTTATTTTAGTAGTTTAGAAATTCACAATTTTATTATGGTTATTTCATCAAAGATAACTATTTTAATTTTTATCTTGAACTCGCTTGTAATAAAATAAAATAATCTTTATGGTGAAATATCATTAAGCAATGTCCTTGTGCATATTTGTTAATTCTGATTTGGTAACTAAAAGCGCGTTTGGTAACCATTTTTTTTTCTTCTCCAATTTAAAAAATGAACTGAAGAAGAAAAAAAAAACTCCAAAAACGAGTTTATTTTTTTTTCACTTTTGTCTTTTTTTTTTTTGAGACCACCACCACCACCCTCTCACCGCCGGCAACCACCTCCGGCGGCCACCGCTACGCCCCACCACCGCCACCGCAAACCACCACAAAAAAAAACTCAAAAAAAAGGGTTAGCAAACACCCACTTGTTGTTGTAAAAAAAAAAAAATTAAACTGCACTTTAATATTATTTTTTTTGAACACTAAAAAAAAAAAAAAAAGTATTCTCAAAAGAAACATAATTACGTAGATGAACAAAAATTAAAAGTTCATTTAGTAAACAAAAAAGAAAAAGTAAATTCTTTACTGATAAAAATATGTGGAGAACATATTGAGATCAATTTGCTATTGCTCAAGATATTTTTATTATTTTCGAAGAACTTTTTAAATATAATTTGTACCTTGAATGCGTTACCCATAACGTTAATTACATATTAGTTTAATTTTGATAGAGAAAATTTTGGTCCATATATTTGTTTATAGCATAGACTAATTAAGTAAGGATGGTGTGCAACTTTCGAAAGCAAATGTAATCCACCAACAAAGTATACATAGAATATAGTAATAATTGCACGAGGTAATTATATAAAGTTTAACTAACATATGACTACATAGGATAGCTCAAAAACCTCGTAGTAAGGAAATTCTTGAATAAAATTTAACCAAGAGTTTACAAAGCATACAATAAGCATGCTTACTACGTAAGATTTATCTTAAGAGATAATAAGGTTTTTAATCTAAGTTTTAATTTACATTCATCACAACATAACTAATATCTTTTTAGATTTTATATGCAATTATATTCAAAAGTATAAAAGTTAACATAAAATTATAAATGGTATAATGCTAATATAGAATTTAGAATGCTTAAAAGTTTAATTACTCACAATAAAAGTACCATAGAAAAAAATTGGTTCAAAACTTTTCCAACATAAAATTAGTTGAATTTAAGAAATGCTCACATAATTAATGTTTTAAATTTACACTATTTATTTAATTTATCTCATATAGAATCTGCATATTATGGTAAATATGCATTTAACCATTGCGACTAAATATGATAGCGCAAAACCTTAGAGTAAGGAAATTATTGACCAAAACTTTTAACCAACATATTTAGTTATATTCATATTTGAATTTACAGGAAACTTAGATATGAATTTGAAATAGTACCTATTTTGAATTTGTTCCTTTCCTATTAAGTAACCCCAATTATAGAGAAGTACAATAATACTAACTAAAACTCATCATAACAATATTTGAAGTAATTGTGCTATATAATTTTTTGAAATCCTAATCTTTAGCCTCTTCTGGAGATGATTTTGATTATAGTCCTAGCTTTCTTGTCTTTTTACATTTTTCTTCGTTTGATGACATCCTAGAGTCTCGTCATCAATTATTAAGATAGGCTCTTCGGTTGCAACTTCTTCCACATAGAGTCTTTTGAAGTTTATAGGCTCCTTGGTTACAACTTCTGCTTCTATAACCTCTCCAATAACGATGTCTTACTTGGTGCTGAGACTTTTTGTAGTTTATTAGAAACTTGCACTTTTTATTTTTGTCTCCAACCATCTTGTTGTAGTATGTGAGTTCTTCGTTGTGCATTAAGTCGATAAGGTAAGGATGAAGTACGTAATTTATATAAGCATACGTACACTACAGACACCCCCCTACCCCCCCCCCCCTCCCCCCAACACGCACATATATATATTATCAGGTCTTAGCCAAAAGAAAGTGAAAGAGACTAAAATATCCAATTTTTGACCTTTTTTTTTTAATTGTAGTGTTTTAGCAAAATATCATTGCCAAAGTAAAAGGCAAATTCAATTATCAGTTAAAAAATATGAAAGTCGGATTTATCCATGGAAAGCAAAACCATTATTAACTAATGGTCATTTAAAAAAAACAAATTGCTAAAATTATTACATAAGGTGTTATGCTTATTAAGGTCTTTCCTAATCTAATCTATACCAAGCATTTCCTAATCTAATTTATACCAAGCATCAAGTCATAGATGACATAAAAAGTACATTCACGTATTAATTGTAATTACTTTTATGAGTGTGAATGTTTTAGCTGATCGCAAGGAAGTGAAAGAGACTAAAAATGTCCAATTTTTTACCTTTTCTTTTTGATTGATGATTGATGTGTATTAGTAAAATAGCAATGCCAACATAAAAGGCAGATTCAATTATGAGTAAAAAATACGAAAGTCGAATATATATATATATATATATATATATATATATATATGGGAGCTGATCCGTTGAGAGCGTTAGCAAAATAGGAGAAGTTGCAAACGCGATCTGACCGTCCATCCCGAAAGATGGACGGTCCAGATCGCGCCTTTTTCAAAACCTGTCAGACGTCCGCCATACAGTATGGTTTTACCAAATTGCCCCTCCGCGCCTGTCCGCTATACAGTAGCGCGGAGGGCATTAATGTCCTGATGGGAGACAGCAAAAAGTCGTCCGCTATACAGTATGGCGGACGGCCCCTAGTCTGACACCTGTCAGGGCCTGTCCCGTCAGTTTTTTCGGCAATGACGGTTATCTTGTCCTTTCTGTCACGTCAACAGTGTCCGCTATACAGTTTAGCGGACGTATAAGAGAACGTCCACGTAGGCACCTGGTCGCTTTCTCTCAGTTTCGGCTATATATATATATATATATATATATATATATATATAGCCGATATATATATATATATAAGATATATATATATATATATATATATATAGCCGAAACTGAGAGAAAGCGACCAGGTGCCTACGTGGACGTTCTCTTATTTTACCACGTGCCTTTAATTCATTGTTATATAAAATTAACTTTAATTACTTACACTTATCACTTTCTATTTTTAAATTCGGTTTTGTATCACCAATCAATGAAAATTTTCTTTGCCAATTTAAATTTGAATTTTAAAATTAATATGCAATTATAGTACCTTAATCAAGTTTCTATAATTATCATTTCTCATTAATATCTGATTTTTGCAACTATTCCGAAAATATTTGTACAAAATCAAATTCTTAAGTAAAATGTAATAACTTATCAATGTCTCTCACACATATTGTCTTCTTTACCGTTGTTTGAGTCATCTACATTTAAATTAACAATACTTGAAGATCAAATTCAACACCAACTTCATCTTGTAAAGCGTTTTTATAATCTCTTTAATTTTGTCTTCCAGAAATGAAGACTTTTTTCACATATCAAATCATTCGTTATTACATCTATCGTTTTTCTGTTTAGAATTTAGAATTTTGTCCATTATCGTACATTTATCACTTCTCTTTAAGTTTTGAATGTTGTCCATTATCAACCCATTACATCTATCACTTTTCTGTTTAAAATTTTGAAATCTGTCCATTATCTTACATTTATCACTTTTCTCTTTAAATTTTTTAATGTGCCCATTATCCCCTCCCCATTCCGCAAAAGTTATCTCTCTTACCTTTTTCATTTGCAATTTTGATATTATACGTTTTCATCCATTTGAAAATAAATCCCTATTTCTCTAACTTATACGTTTCCCTCTTCTTCTCCTTGATTTTAGGGTGTTCTTTTTTCTACTATTTATCCTCTACAATGCTCTAAAGAAAAACCCCTAGACCTCTCTATTCTCCTCATGTCTCATCTTCTTTTCATTCCTTTGTTGATAATAGAACCTAAAAATAAAGAAAATATCTTTTATGAGTGTCATTATAAAGTGCGAAACATACTCATTTACTTGAAAACCCCTCAAATTTCTTTTATAACCACACGGGTTTTCCTATCAAGGAACATATCACTACAAGAAAATCGACTTTTAGCGACGGAAATTTCTGTCGTTAAAAGTCGATATTCCGTCGAAAAAACTTTTAGCGACGGACTGTCCGTCGCTAAAAATCCGTGGGTGAAAACCCCGTTACTAAAAGATTAGCGACGGAATTTCGTAATCCGTCGGTAAAAAATTAATATTAACGACGAAATTAATTATTTTTAGTGACGGAATTTTCCGGGTATTTTTTTTTACGATCGATGGAATTATTTTTAGTGACGGAATTAATCAATCTACACATCAACAACATCCATTGACTGAAACTCTTCAGTCTACCCAACACCCACAAAGCGATGGTCGGCGACAGTGGGGACCGATCGATGGCGTCGGGGCCACGGTGGTGACAGATCGGTGGCGTCGGGGCACGATGGTGACAGATCGGTGGCGTCGGAGCAAGGTGGTGACAGATCAGTGGCATCGGGGAACGGTGGTGACAGATCGGTGGCGTCGGGGAACAGTGGAGACAGATCGGTGGCGTCGGGGCACGGTGGTGACAGATCGGTGGCGTCGGGGAACGGTGGTGACAGATCGGTGGCGTCGGGGCACAGTGGTGACAGATCGGTGGCGACCGGCGACGATGGTGACATGACGACGACGTGAGAGAGACCGACCGGCGGCGGCGGAGATGCGGTAGATCGAGAGTGACTAGCCACCGCGGAGATGTGGGTTGAGTAGGGTGGTCGTGAGTCGTGGCTTACTGATTTTGGTAGATCTGTGAGAAAGAGAGAGATTTGAGAGAAGGAGGCTGTGAGATTTGAGAGGAGGCAGGTGAAAAGAAGAGAAATGTAACCCTAAAATTCACATATATATAGACAAATAACCGGGTAAACCCTAAAAGGCCGTCTTTAGCAACGGACTTTTAGAGACGGAACATCCGTCGCTAAAAGGCACTTTTAGCGACGGATTTAGTTCCGTCCCTAAAAATCCGTCGCTAAAAGGTCATTTTCTTGTAGTGTATATTTTCATACACTAGCGACGAATATATTAACATTTTAACATCAATACAAAGTGTGGAGATGTAAACTTTATCTTATATTAGTATGATTTTTTAATCTAATATGACTTAACTTAACGTGTATTATGATGGTTGTTTTACAAACCTCATGTGTGCAACGCACGAGGTCAAAACTAGTTTATCTATAGAAAGCAAAAACCATTATTAATTAATGCTCATTAAAAAAAGAAAATTGCTGAAATTATTATATAAGATGTTATACTCATCGAGGTCTTTCATACCCTAAGCATCAAGTTATAGATTGATGACATGAAAAGTACATTCATGTATTAATTGCAACTTTTATGAGTGTGAAAAAAGTAGAGTTATTAAAATAATCTAGATTTTAGTTATATTAATTGCATTTGAATGGCAATTGAGTGCTTCATAGATATACGAAGTGTATTCTTGTCCAAAAAAAAATTTACACACATTCACACTTTTATAAGTAGTATAGATATTGATATAGAATATACATAATGAGTTGTTGGTAGAGATAGTTCCTAAAGCTTAAGGCCTATTTTTCATCGGTTAGTTTATATTTTATTTGAATTTTTTTATTTATGTTAATGAACTGCAACAAAAACGCTTACACATTAAGAAAATACCCTACTCGATTGGCTATCAAATTGTGCATAGCACGCCTCTGTGTTTTTACGTGACAGAAACAGTCGAAATCCTTCAAAATCTTCTTCAAATTTAAATTGGTCACAACGTAATACCTTAATTTAAAACTTTTCTTCACGAAATAAATAAGAATTAAAAACGAGTGCTGCTGATAAAGATGACTTCTAATGGACCACTGCTCTACTGTTTCCATGAAGAAAGTGCTTTCTGGTGGTCCAGCCTTTTTTCTCTAGTACATCTAAACACAACAATTCAAGCTTTCTATCCAAAATCAATGGCTTGCAAATTTTGTTGAACATGACAGCATGCGTCCATGCTGGTCCACTTTTGCAGAACAATTTCAAAACATTGCCATCTCGTCTCTGAACTATATATTGGCATGTTATATATCAGCCTTCTTGCTTTCAATTCTCATTGGTTTGAAGCAAAGGAGGACGTGACCATAATGGTGTTCTGTTGTTGTTTCTCCTCTCAATGCTTAGATATGCAGTGACGTCAACAAAAGACTCCGTAGTCTTTGTCTTTAATCAGCAACAGCATAAAGGTGGGTAGAATGACAGGGAAACTTATCTACGGCGGCCTAAGATAATGCTTGCAATTATTCAAAAGTACATCACGTAGGGACATAAATTGAGGACGAAGCTATGTCAGAGTACACTACGAGCAAATAGGCATTTAGCGATTGATTTTTACCGACGAAATCTTTTCCATCGGTAAATAGACTTTTATCGATGGAAGTAACCGTCGGTAAAACTTCCGTCGGCAAAAAAATTTATCGACATATTTTTTGCAGCGATTTTTTAGCAACGGAATTCCCGTCGCTAATTAGTTTTTTGGGAGAGTTTTATAAAAAAAATTAAGCGACGGAAGTTTGCCGTCGCTAAAAATTCCGTCGGTAAAGCACGTCATTCACCGATGGACTTATAGCGACCGAGTAATTCCGTAGCTAAAAGTCCTCCATTAAAATGCCCAGATCTGTTTCTTCCTCCCTCCCCGTTTCTCTCTCTGAAAATCACACCGCTGCACCACCGTTCTCAACTCAGCACTCCACTTACACGGTGACTCACCTCCGCACTCCCCCTAGACGGTGACCTCCGGCGATCCCCCTCCACTGCCGCCGCGTGAAAACCCTAGCTTCCATCGCCGCACGCCACCAACGCTGCCGCATGAAAAGCCTTACACTGCCACGCGCCACCAACGCTGCCGCACTTCACTGCCGCCGACTATTACAAGGTAAGTCCACTAAATCAATTCGCTTCATTCCTTTCTACGAAGCTTCGCTTCTTGATCAGAAGAGTCATGGTCATGAGCATTTCAAATGTAAACGATTTTGGATGTAATCTGTTTTTTGTCAATGAATTGTACCCTTTCACATTACCATTCCACCTGCATTATAGAATCAACTTCTTGTTGAAGTAAACAAACACATTTGTCATTCCAGTTCAAGATTGTCCATAACTTAACTGGGTATCGCGATATCACGAAATTGAGGCAAATTTTGACAGAAGTTGCTGGATTGATTTGAGGGGAGAGACTTCAAGATTGTACTGATCATGGGAGGTAGAATTTCGAGAGTAAAAAGTAGGCTAGAATCTTCAGAGAACGATTCATCTTGGTTGAGTCACCATGGATACCCACAATCTCCGGGCTCTCAACAAGCCCCGTACTACACCCCCCAGCACCAGCATGTGCCTGCCCCTTTTAATTATGTGACAGCCAAGATACGAATGCTTTATATAGATTTGAATTAATGGCATGAAATGCCAGTTCAACATAATTCACTAATGATCGTAGTCCAATTCACTAATTGGAACTTGTCCTAATTTGCCCTAATCGGTTCCATTGGTTAATGATGTAGCTAAGCCAATTTAATTGTGTCACCTATTGAATGCCCTAATCGAATCGAACCCTAAATTAAACTAATTGAACCCTAATTAAACCCTAAATTAAATGCTCTAATCGAATCGAACCCTAAATTAAACTAATTGAACCCCTAATTGACTCCTAAATTGAATGCTCTAATTCAATCGAACTCTAAATTGAACTAATTGAACCCCCTAAAGAACCCTAAATTGAATGCCCCAATTCAACCGAACTCTAAATTGGACTAATAGAACCCCCTAATTGAACCCTAACTAAACCTAAATTAAATGCCTTAATCGAATCGAACCTAAATTAAACTTATTGAACCCCCTAATTGAACCCTAAATTGAATGCCCTAATCCAACTGAACCCTAAATTGAATGCCTCAATTCAATCGAACGCTAAATTGGACTAATAAAACCTCCTAATTGAACCCTAAATTAAAGTAATTGAACCCTAATTAAACCCTAAATTGAATGCTTTAATCGAATCGAACCCTAACCTAAACTAATTGAATCCTTAATTGAATGCCCTAATCCAATCGAACCCTAAATTGAACTAATCAAACCCCCTAATTGAATCCTAAATTGAATGCCCCAATTCAACCGAACCCTAAATTGAACTAATAGAACCCCCTAATTAAATCCTAAATTAAATGCCCTAATCGAATCGAACCCTAAATTGAAATAATTCAAGCGCATCGGATATGTGCATTTTGAATCATTTTTTTCCATTTGAACATTGATCATTTGTTTGATAATTTTAGGTTGTTAATTGTGCATTTGAGAATTGTGATTATTGATCGATGATTTTAGGTTGTTAATTGATGATTTTAGGTTATTAACTGTGCATTTGAAGTAATTGAGATTAATAATTGATGATTTTAGGTTGTTAATTGATGATTATAGATTATTAATCGTGCATTGAGCATTTGAGATATTGAGATTGTTGACGGAGGATGGGACCCAATTGGATTGAATGTGTGATTTTTATTAATTTTTATTGCATTGAGCATTTGAGAATTGAGATTGTTGACGGATGATGGGACCCAATTGGATTGAGATAGACCCAATTGGATTGCGATATATGTTAGTTAGCACAGACACGGACACCACGTCTGATCGACGATGTCCGGCATTTAACAGATAAATCAACGTATGCCAATGTGTCCAGAGGTGCGTGTCCGGAGGCGTCGGACACGTGTCCGGAGGTGTCAGACACGTATCGGACACCATATCGACACCCTATATGAGGTTTCAGAATTGAGATTGTTGACTGTGCATTGGATTTAGGTTAATTAGGTTAACGCGACATTTTTAGCATGCACCCCCTGGAATCTCATCGTGGCTCCAGCACTGGCTATAATTAGCCCTAATTAGTCCTGATTAACCATATTTTAACCCAATTAACCCTAATTAGCTATAACGAGCCTAATTAGTTTTAATTAACCCTAAGACCCCAATGAAAATCAAATTAGCTGTAATTACCCCAAATTAGCCATAACTAACACTAATAAGCCCAAATTAAACCCTAATTAGCCCTAATTACTCATATCTTAGCAACTCGTGATTAGATTAAATAAACCCTACACCCTAAACCCTAAAACTTAACTAAACTCTGATTAGCGACAAATGAACCCAATTACGCGCATATTGATTATACTTAGCCTAATTAGTCGTAATTAAACCTAACATAATCCAATTAAGCCTAATTAGGACTAATCAACACTACTCAGCACAAGTAAACCCTAATTAGTTCTAAATAACCCTAATTACTCCTAATCAACCATAATTAGCTATAATTATCTGAAACAACTCCTCATTAGCAATAATTAGTCCTAACATAACCCAATTAAGCCTAATTAGTAGTAATCAACACTACTTGGCACAATTAAACCCTAATTAGGACTAAATAACCCTAATTAGTCCTAATCAACCATAATTAGCTATAATTATCCGAAACAACTCCTCATTAACAATAATTAGCCCTACATAACCCAATTAAGCCTAATTAGCCATAATTAGGACTAATCAACACTACTCTACACAATTATACCCTAACTAGGACTAGATAATTCTAATTAGTCCTAATCAACCCTAATTAGCTATAATTAGCCCAAGGTACTCCTCATTAACATTAATTAGCCCTAACATAGCCCAGGGTACTCCTCAACAACGAGGAGGACGATCTTCCTCTTCCAACAACACTTCATGTAGGAGAAGAAGTCGTAGATGATGACGCGGAAGACGTGGAAAAGTGTTGGAGATGATGTGACTGAGTGTACTGATGAAGAGGATGAATTAGAAGATGAAGATGACAAATTAGAAGATGAAGAGGACGACGAGTCCCACGAAGAAGAGGACGACGAGTCTAGTGATGAAGATGATGATGATTCCCAAACTAAAAATGATTGACTTGTAATGTTGTAACATGTTCTGAAAAATGGAGTAACATTTTAGAACTTTGTTCATATATATTGATGTGTTTTTGCAGCTCCATTCATATATATAGTGTCGATGATGATTTCTGCCAAATTATTGTTTTTAATGTGTTAATGTCTGCAATTTATCTATACGAAGTCAGATATGGATAGGATACGGGCTATTCGTGGCCGAGGTGGACGCCGAGTTGTTTCTTCCCCGGTGGTCCCACCTCGTCATCTCCCATTGATGATGAGGCACAGAGTGCTCGAGTACAGCAGACGGGGCCCCAGCTCCAACTCAGCCGTCGCCCCAGCCCGACGCAGAGTCATCCCACACAAGCGTTGATTCTTCTTCTTCCGTGGGTTATACCTCAGGTATAGTTGATAACTGTGTTTAGTCAATTTTCGGTAGCCTTATATTTAAAGTACATTTGAACTGTATTAATGTCTATGTTTTGTAGGATCTCGACGAGGACGTGGCCCGACACGCGGTGTACGCATCGACCCTCAATGTAAACAGAGAGTTACGCTCACCCATGAGGGCCAATAAGTACAAAAAATCACATCATGCGTTATATTTAATTTTTTAGGGTGTTAATTTATATTTGAACTGTATTAATTAATTAATTTACTTATTTGGCAGGATCCTGGAGAATCAGGCGAGGACGAAGATCGACGATCTTGTGAAGGGTCGATTCTTTGAGCCATGCCTGTACTGGAAGGACTGGGATGCCGCTGCGAGGGAGTCCCTATGGGAGGAGTGGCTAGTACGTTGAAGTATTTTTTTCTGCGATAGTATTTGTTTAATTAGAATTTAGTATTTAAATTAATTTGTGTTATTGAATGCCTTGCAGGAGGGGTTCATGTTTGACTCGCCTGATCCGCAGGCGCTGGGGCGACAAGCCTTCTTTACTTACATAGGCAAGAATTACCGCTGATGGCTCCACGATGCACGGGAGCAGGGGAAGAAGATGTTGCCCGAGGGTGCCCCGATGACGGAGATGAAGACATATCCCCCACATTGGATATCTCCGACCGTATGGGGGCAGATGATAGATCTGTGGGTTGCAGATCCAGGCTAGGACGCCAAGAGTAAGAGCGGGGCCAAGAAAAGACAGAATAGAGATCCGACGCACGCGGGGGGGTCGGTGGTACATGACATCGTCCGACACATGAATGCCGTCCAGCACCCAGATCTGGAGGAGGATGAGGTCATAGCTCTAACGTATAATCAGACGCACGTGCGGAAGAAGGACAAGGACGAGGCACACCGAGCGGGCGACTATGTTTCGGATATTGCCCAGCAGATCGATGTAAGTCAAATTGTTTAAGTTAATTTTGTGTCTTTCTATTCAATGTTTGTTGCATTAATTAATGCACTAACATATCTTTAAATTACTATTCTTGCAGGCCTCATATGAACAGCTTAGGGGCTCTGAGCAGCCGTCCGGACAGCCATCAGCGTCCACTAGTACGGGTGCGAATATTGGGGCGTTGAAGCGATGGTTGGATGTACCGGAGGCTGTCAATCTGCCGAAAGGCCACATACGCGGCCTGCCTAGCACGACTGCACGTGCCGCGATAGGATCGTCCCCATCCCCTGTTGCCCCTCCACAGACACAGGCTCCTCCGCATTGCTACGGTGGTGTTGAGGATGATCAAGGAGCAGGATCAGCAGGGCACCCCTGCTGGACATGCCGAGCCGGCCCCGGATCAGCAGGATCCAGATCCGGGACTCGGTAACCCCTGATGAGCCCCTTCTTGTGCCCGGTCCCAGCTTGTCCCCCCTGCCCGGCTTGTACTCTTCTCCCCTCCCCTAACCGGCTGTATCAGGTTCCCGGCTTGTACATTATGAGTTTTTTTTATAATAAACATTTTTTATGATTGATTATATATATTTGTTTGTGTATTGGGATTGTGCGTTGTTGTTGAGTATTGAATTTTTTATTACATGTCTGGGCAATAGAAATTTATTTTTTTTACTTTTAGTGACGGATTAATTCCGTCGCTAAAAGTGTACTTAATTATAAGTGTTTTAGCGACGGAATATTCCGTCATTAAAACTCCCATTTAGCGACGGAGCTCTCCGTCGCTAATCATTTATCCCGTCGCTAATTTCACAAAAAAGAAAAGAAATTAAAATACGTAAAATATAATTAGCGACGGATATTTTGTCGCTAATTAATAAATAAATCCGTCACAAAAAAGTTCAATATTAGACGACAGATTTTCAAATTTCGTCGCAAAACTTTTAGTAACGGGCGTTTATACGAGGGACTTTTAACGACGGATTTATGACTTTTAGCGACGGATTTCCCCGTCGCTAAAAGCCTTATTCCTTGTAGTGGTATAACTCTGCAAAGAAAATGTTACGTTGGAGATTTTATGGTTCATGTCATCTCAAAGTAGTGTATGCTGTTACTAAAGGACGGTGCTTTATTTACGCTCGCCTTTAAGCAACTTGAATGAAATTCTTAAGCTTGAGCACGTGACCGGTAAATATGATCGCGAACTTTCATTTTTTTGTACGCTGTGCCTCCGGTGTGTTCCCGGGAAGGTGCAATTGTAATCGTTCCTTGTTGGGTTAGTAAGGGCGTTGTTAACAAATTGTACCCATTGAAACAAAACCTCCCTCACATAGAAATAATCAATCTGCACATTGTCATGTAATTAAGAGAAAATCGTAGTTCACCTTGTTTTGTAAAGCTTCTGTTTGGTTACTACTCGGCAGCTTCTTGTGATCATCGTTGATAAATGCTATTGCAAGGAGGGTTTTCGACTTCCGGATTCACCCTTCTCGCTGTAGGGATTTTCTCCAACATTACCTTCGTAATAATATTAAACGATTTGAGCTTAATGCTTAGTAAGCTACATTATTTTACGACTGATACATGAAATCTGTTATTTTCACTACTGAATCCCCTTAATAATAGTTCAGAGCAAAAGAAGCACAATTAATGCAATTAAACTATGCTACAATGTTGCAAAGAATACGTGAAATGATCTTGCAGATTGACTACTTATATAGCCAAAAGTTTAATCAACTATTTAGAAACACACTTGAATCTCCAACATAAACAGCTACGTTCATATCTATCTTACCATATGACAACAAAGTGGCAACTCCATCAAGTTGATTGGCATCATATCAACATGTACATAGAGTTGGCACTGTCACTGCTTTATCACCACTAGTTACCATTCAACAATTTATGATATCTTTAATCACTCATACATTCTTCCTCCTTAATTACAAGCATTGTGATTGAAGGGCCATAGAAAATGGAGAGACGAGAGATTGCCAGCAGTAACGAAACACACGTCCTGGTATTCCCTTTCCCAGCACAAGGTCACATAAACCCAATGGTACATTTTTCCAAGCGCTTAGTCTCAAAAGGCCTTAAGGTCACCCTAGTTGCCACCAAGTCATCCATGCAACCCCAGGACAGCTCAATCCAGATTGAGCATATTTCTGACTGCTTCGAGGAAGGTGGTCAGAAAACCGATAGCCATGACGCCATGTTTGATCACTTCAGAATCGCTGTTTCGCGTGGTTTCCCTGAGCTTATTGAGAAGCAAAAGAGCTTAGGATGCCCTGTCAAACTTGTCGTGTATGATTCAGTCATGCCATGGGTTTTAGACACAGCCCACCAGCTAGGCCTATATGGAGCTGCATTCTTCACTCAATCCTGTGCTGTTTGTGCCATTTACTACCATGAGCATCAAGGGTCGTTGCAATTTGATCCTAGTGAAGGGTCTGCAGTATCAGTGCCTTCAATGCCTTTTCTGAGAACCAAGGATTTGCCTTCATTCATCTATGATGTGAGTTCATATCCATCTATACTAAGGCTTGTTGTGAATCAGTTCTCAAATAGCGAAAAGGCAGACTGGCGCTTGTTCAACACTTTTGACAAGCTGGAAGGAGAGGTATGTTTCTCTTTCTCCCCTCCAACCATCTTCACCGTCGCTACATATATAGCTAGAGGCTACTCATGCATTGTTAGTGGGGGACTCTGTGGCTTGCCTTCATTGGACCTGATCATCATTGGCACTTGCCAGATGACGTTAGAAGATCACCTTAAGTTATCCGAAAGAACATTAATTAACAACAAAGGGATACCACGTACGTAACCTTTTGTCTCACGTTGAGCGACTCTCACCATTGTTACGCATGACAATAAGAAACTATATAAGAAAGTCTCACCAGTTACTACCCTCACTGTTTTATTTGGCCTACTTAAGAAACTATGCCTTTTACACCACTACTAAAGGTGATATCACGTAATATTTTGGCTGTTACTCCAGTCGTAAAAAGATAATTATAAATTTGTGTACGGTAATAATTAATATTCGTTAAATGTCTTTAGGAACTTTTATTTAATAACGCTAAAAAGTGGTGTTAAGAGTTGTCGCTGAAAGAGTTAGCAAAACTGCCGCTAATTGTATTCAGTGACCATTATTTGTCGTTATACGAGGATTTATAGTTATCTTTTTATATCCCGGGTAGCAGTAAAAAAACATAGCGCGTTGATGGCTACCCCAACAGGTTGCTTGGCATAATTTGAGCCTGTTTCATAGAGTTGGCACTGTCACACTCCGTCATCTCCCTATGCCAGCACTCAACAAATATCCAAAAGGTGTATTATGCTTGGCACCCTCAATTTTTTTTCGTGATAGCTCGTGATACTATAAAGTTTATTTTGACTAATATAATGCGCACCACCAAGTTTTGTGAGTTTGGCACCTGTCATTCCCGACCATATTCCAGATAAAAACACTACTCGATATTCCAGATAAAAACATCACTGCAATCTTACCATTATAAAATAAGTAGGAACAATCTCACCAAACTACAAAACCTGTCGTGACTTTGTCCTAAAAGGTTGATTCGCGCCTCGCAGAACATGTGGCTCGATGCGATGGACTTCACGGCATGCGACCTCCACGATTAGTCTATAGTACTATCTCATTTTACATGCACATGTAAGAGAGACTCTTAAATAACCCTCTCGACTCTCCTCCTTCACAAGTCACACAGTATCAAAATATATAGACACTAAAAATATCAAGGTGTTGTGACAGAATTTTGGAGGGACAGGAAAGAAGAAGTGTGTGGAGCCAAGGAAAATTGTGTGGAGCCAGAGGCTCAAAACATGGAGCCAAAGTATTGGCTCTGTGTGGAGCCAAAGGAAATATTGCCGAGTCAAGGTAGAGGAAAGGGCAGCCGTGGCTTCTCCACCAGCCCCACGTGTTTTGAAACACATATAAATACAACACATTAGCTAACTCTTTGGTGGCAGTGCTTTCACGAGTAAACTTGGGAGAGCTCGGTGTAATAATCCCATATCCAAAATCTACTCAAACCTCCTTCGCCGTACTGGGTTTGAAGGGCCAGCGAAAATGGAGAGACAGGAAGTGGCCACCAGTAGCAAAACACATGTCCTGGTATTCCCTTTCCAAGCGCAAGGTCACATGAACCCAATGATACAATTCTCCAAGCGCCTTGCCTCCAAAGGCCTTAAGGTCACCCTGGTTGTCACCAAGAAGTCCTTGCAATCCCAAGACAGCTCAATCAAGGTTGAGCACATTGCCGACTTCTTGGAGGATGGCAATCAGATGATCGACAGCGGTGACTCCTTTGTTGAAAGCTTCCGAGTCGCGGTTTCGCGCGGTTTGCCTGAGCTTATTGAGAAGCAAAACAGCCTTGGATGCCCTGTCAAGGTTGTTGTGTATGACGCGAGCATGCCGTGGGTCTTAGACATAGCCCACCAACTAGGCCTTTATGGAGCTGTGTTCTCCACTCAGTCCTGCGCTGTTGGTGCTGTTTACTACCATATGCATAAAGGGTCATTGAAGAATATTGGTCCTGTTGAAGGGTCTACGGTGTCACTGCCTTCAATGCCATTGATGGAAACCAAGGATCTTTCCTCTTTCATCTATGACGAGGGCTCATATCCGTCCATGTTAAGGCTTGTTCTAAATCAATTCTCAACTTTTGAAAAAGCTGATTGGCGCTTGTTCAACACTTTCGACAAGTTGGAAGGCGAGGTATGTTTCTCTTGATTCCCCTCCTACCCTCAGTGTATAACTAGTACGTACGGTTAGTGGAGGTTGAGTGGTTGCCTTTATTGAAGGCAATCATCATGGTCAGACGTTATTAAAGAATCACCTTAAGGTATCCAACACATTCACTTAACTACATAACATTTTGTTTCACGTCTAACTTACACACATATAACTTCATTGTTGTTACGCCACCGTAGGAAGCTATCGATGAATTTTTTTTTATTAGCATGATAAAAAAAAGGGAAATAACATATGGGAAGACATGAATATACGTGTATGCGGCCTCTTCTCCTTAATTGTCACCGGTCGACAAGATGTTGAGAGATTTTGAGTTCAATATTTCAACATGGAGCGTATGTAGCGCTTAGGGTGACTCATGCATGTTTGAGGCGTAGAAAGACGAGTCTAAGCGAATCAAGAACTAGAGATGAGATAAAGCCCTTCACGCCACCCTTGGCAATTCTAACTTAATCTCATAGATTTTCTCTGGGTTGACGCAAAAGTCTTTTGTTTGTGCCCGAAACATCAATTTCATAACCTTTCAATTTGTCATTGCAAATGGCAAGAAGTCAAAAGCAGCACTACTAGGAGACCTCCCCTCTTCCAAAATTCTAAACCTAGCCTAATTGCTAAAAGATAGCCCTTCAATGCTCTCTGCGTATAAACTCAACAAAACGTCTACACCCGTTTAACCTAATCCCCACTTACAGATTCACAAATACAGAGACTGGAAACAAACAATTGGAGACAGGAGAAATGGGTAGCACCAAAGCTCATGCTCTGGTCCTCCCATTCCCAGTGCAAGGCCACATAAACCCAATGCTACAATTCTCCAAACGCCTGGCCTCAAAAGGCCTCAAAGTCACCCTAGTCGCCACCACAAACTACGTGCAAGCACCAGACAACTCGATCGACATCGAGTACATTCCAGATGGCTCTGACCAAACCGATCAGAAGAAGGATGCCGGGTTAGAACGCTTCAAATCAGTGGCTTCTCGGGTCTTACCGGATCTCATTGAGAAGCTAAATGGATATGGATCATGCCCTGTCAAGCTCGTTGTCTATGATTCGATACTGCCATGGGCTTTGGACATAGCCCACGAGTTAGGTCTGTGTGGAGCTTCGTTTTTCACTCAGTCTTGTGCTGTTTCTGCCATATATTACCATATGAGTCATGGGTCTTTGGAGATTGGTTCATTGGAAGGGGAAAACGTGGTGTTGCCATCTATGCCGTTGATGGGTGTCAAGGATTTGCCTTCTTTCATATCTGATATGGATGCGTATCCAGCTTTGACCGGTTCTCTAATTTTGAGAAGGCGGATTGGCTGTTGTTCAACACTTTTGACAAGCTGGAATGTGAGGTATGTTTTGTACAGTAATGATCAATGAGGTAGGTTCCCTTACTGGCCTCCATTAAACAACAAACATTCAGCAATAACGTAGTCGTGGATTAACATCCGGAGTGTGAACTTAGACGTTCCCAACCAATTATTATGTGTATATCAACGTTTACGCGAAACTGGTAGGGAACTTATTTGGGTTAGACTTCTAATGGAAAACCACAATGCAACAGCGAGTGATAGCGGCCTCGGAGCTTTGTCTAATGTCAACATAGGCCTCAGGACATATCAAGTTCCTATAATTTGTTTAATTCTTCAGAATTGTTGATCGTGTTATTACTGCCTGTAGGTTGTGAACTGGATGGCAAACCAATGGCCAACCAAGACCGTAGGACCAACCATTCCATCAATGTACTTAGACAAGCGATTGGAAGATGACAAAGACTACGGCCTCAGTCTCTTCAAGCCTGGTGATGAAGATTGCATAAAGTGGCTAGACACCAAAGAATCTGGTTCAGTTGTTTACGTATCGTTCGGGAGCCTGGCCAACCTTGGAGAAGATCAAATGGAGGAACTAGCATGTGGACTAAAGCAGAGCAACCGCTACTTCCTGTGGGTTGTCAGAGCTTCAGAAGAGAGTAAGCTCCCTACCAATTTCGCGACAGGGGCATCCGAGAAAGGTCTGGTAGTGAACTGGTGTCCTCAGCTCCAGGTTTTGGCTCACCCGGCAATGGGCTGTTTCATGACTCATTGCGGGTGGAACTCGACGCTGGAAGCGTTGAGTTTGGGCGTGCCGATGCTGGCAGTGCCGCAGTGGACGGATCAACCTACTAATGCCAAGTATGTTGTGGATATATGGGAAGCCGGGGTTCGAGTTAAGGTAGACGAGAAGGGGATGATTAGAAGGGAAGAAATTGAGATGTGCATAAGAGAAGTCATGGAAGGGGAGAGAGGAAATGAGCTTAAACGGAATGCTGTCAGGTGGAAAGAATTCGCCAAAGAGGCAGCAGATGAAGGTGGTAGCTCTGATAAGCACATCGATGAGTTCATTTCAGAACTTGTGTGTAGATGAATAGTTTGCTTTTCTTTTGAAACGTTTTACTGGTTTACATATTTTGTAAACCATTTCACAACAATAAAGCTCTGTAGGCTACGACTTCAAAAGTATTACAATAAAGCTCTATACTTACAAGAAAGCTCGACGATCATATGCTAGTTGATGAATAATATCTCTGCCCTATGACCTCCTATGTATCTAGTCACTAGCCAGAGTAGACTAGCAACTCATCTCTAGGTACAAGAGAAGCCGGTTAAAGCCGGTTAAACTTGCACTATGCTTAAACAGATGGTACAAGAGAAGCCGGTTAAAGCCATCGATCAGTTCATCTCTTCCACCATTTTTTATGCATGTTTGCTTTTCTTTTCTAACGTTGTACAAGTAAAGGATTCCACCGTTTTGGCAACCATTTTGGTAATTTTTGCAGAGGATCCGGTCAGAATTTGTAAGCTACCACTTTAGAAGTACTCCCCACCTTTTAGCTCTATACTTTCAAAAAAGCTCGATGAACAATGTCTCTGCCCAATTACCTCCGATTTATCTAGTCACCGTCATTTCATCTCTAGGTGGAACAATACCAGCAGGGAACAGATGCCTCGAGTAAACCAATCCTGATAAATCGACATTCTGGGTATGAAACGAGACGACGAGAACACCACCAACCACAAGTATCCTGGGTGTGTGTGCGCGTGTTGGGGTGCACCATGCTCAAACAGAAGGTACAAGAGAAGCCGGTTAAAGCCATCTCTGGACACAGTACGTGAATTCAGATCTATCAGCAATAGCATAATAATAACAGTATCCTCCTTTTATATATCACATGAAATTTCTATTGCCTTGGTATAGGTAAAACTACGATCGCTTCAAAATATGTGATGGTTCTAGCATATCAAAATTGCTCAGCAACCATTTTCCCAGACAAATGAATCACCTACAAGAAAGACACTAGGCCAGTAGCTAATATAAGGACATTATATAGGAATAGCACTATCCTCTATTCTCTTCATTCTCCTCGACCTCGCCTGTGCTGCCATCTTCAGTTCGACTACCCAGTTTCACAATATCTTCAACAAGGATCTTTCCATCTGCAGCAATCACTAAATTAGGACCCTAAAAAGGGAATAAAGGAAAGAGGAGAAATAACGAGGAAACTAGAAGCACATTAATAAATCATCCATGGTGTATTTAGTCAATATATAAACCCCCCACACATGAAGATGAAAAAAATCAAGTAGAAAGAATGATTAGCTATTACTAGCTAGGTAAACATTTACAAGTAATGAAGGAGAGAAATATTCGAACAGGTTCAAGCACAAGATAAAAGTTGGTTAACGGACCTCGATCTTTGGAAAGGTTGCTAATGAGTTCTTGAACACCTTCCTTGCCTAACGTATCCTTCAAGTAATTAGCTGCAGATGCGACCTCCTCTGGAGTTACTTTCCCTACAGACATATAGCAGCAGTTATGTATTTGGCCAAGTATAATGAAGATCTTAAAATGTCAAAATCGGTTAGTAAGCTCCAATAAAGTAACTCCAACTAGCTGAGAGAGGGAGGGAGGGAGAGAGGGGAGGGGGAGGGGAGGAGAGAGAAGGAGGGAGAGAGAGAGAGGGAGGGAGGGAGGGAGAGAGAGAGAGAGAGAGGTCTCTTGCCCCAGTTTTGTAAAGAAGAAAAGAAAAAATCGTCTTCCAGTGATTCTAATGCATTGCACGACTTGCTGTGGTTCCTCTTACAACTCACCTTTGCACTTTTTGATCCACAGATTCATCTTTGATTTACTCGCGATTCCAGATTGTTATAATGAGAATCGAAGCATGCAATTTACGTAGCGAAAAGTATGACTAACTGACACAAACCTAATATGTTAGATGTATCTACGAAGACTAATTTCTTGTTGCACGTCGCCTTGGAAATTGATTTCACCCCTCTACTGAACCTACAGCAGATAACTTGAATGAGGGGCGCTACTTACTCAGGAATACAAGGCACTTTTAAAACATGCATAGGCTATCAAGCACTCAAAGGTAACTATATGCAACAACTATCCTGTTCCAGAATCGCACCTCCGATCTATCCCATTTCCCATCCTTAAAACGGGGACATAAATTGGATTCTCAATTTTTGTCAAAATCTTTTTATGATCACTTTTTGTCAGATGTTTAAGGTTCATGAAGCTTATATTGTTAGTGACTGTTGGTGCAACTATTAAGCCTTGCTAGAGAACAATTATAAATAAAACGCAAAATAGTTGCTCACCTATCAAGTATTCGCCAGCGGTCACCAATCTTGGCATCTACAGCATCGATTTCCTTTTCAAGGTTTTGGAGCATAGCATCAACCTGAAGTAAGATAGACCATAAAAGACGTCAAATTGCAAAAAGAGATCACAATAGAATCCGTCAATTTCTCCCCATAATATCCTTTTGGATGGGCGGCAGAGGGAGAGTGGCATAAAGGCAATTTTGAAAGTCTTACCCTATCCACAAGTGCTGATGAAACCTCATCACCTTCTGCCTCGTCAGCAGCAAGGTCACTTTCCTCGCGGGCAGCTTTGTATGCCTTCAGGGCCTCTTCTTCACCATCTGGACCCTCTTTCCCCACAATGCTGTTGTAGAGTTCTATCTGCAAAGACCAAAGAAGTTACCATGAGTAGCAGATAAACTGAGCTACCCAAAGGAGTAACTAATAAAACACAGTAATGTAAAGCAATGACAGTTGCCAGACTTCTGCGGTTACTCTTATTGTGAAAAACCAGGCATCTATTGCGTTGGTGAAACAAATGCAAAAGCCAATCACAGTAAACACTTCCAGCAGACATGAAACAAGTAAGTACATGGAAAGAAGAAAAGGAGTGAGCTATACAAAGGACAAACTAAAGGAACACCAGTAAAGCAAATCAATGACTGTTATCAGACTTCCAAAGTTAATCATAGTCGAGAGCTAAAAAAGATCAGTCATTGAAAAAACGAGACATTTTGAAAAATCAACCACGTGCCTCTTATATGAAAATCAATAGCAAGTACCCACTCCCAGCAGACGCAATAAGGAAAACAAAAGAGTACATGAAAAGAAGATATTCAAGCTCTGACTATCCCTATTTCTCCTCTCCTTTCTCCCCTAACTCCACTCCATATCCACATGAATAATTCTCTCTGGTATGATATGTTACCGCGTTGTGTACTCATGACAGTGCATCTGTTATACTACCCCTTTTTTAACCCCTCCCATAACCTTTGTTCCATAAGTTTTAGTTCTTCCACCCAATACTTATTTCGTTAAGAGGAGTTCGATATAACTATAAATGGAGGGATTCTATAAGACCCTTTTCTGTTAACATGTCAAAAGTGGGAATCGTGTCACTTTCTAGTGCTAGTGCCTGTTCAAGTGAAATTTCTACAGCAAGTCTCAAGTGCCTTCCTGTTCTAGTTCCTTCTTTACTTCACCGCTTCCTTCTACCCGGTACTAGACTTTGACTAGTGTGTATAAAGCATAGCATGAAACAAATTCCAGTAAGACTAAGGATAAGCAATTGTTGTAGGGTAAGAATGAAAAGAAAGCTAGAAGTTCTTATTCTGCCTTCTATTCCCTGAAAGCAGGGATATTTGAATCTCCTGATGTCGCTTTTTGAAAGTCACTGACTAGCTCGTGAAACCCGATTTTGCCCTATAATCAGCTTTAGCCTCCTAAAGAGAATGCATTTTACTTGCTCACACTCTATGAAGGAACCTCACCAGGGACCGAGAGCAAGGGGCACTTCCATTAGCTCAGAGCAAAAAGTATGGAAATCAAAAGCAAATGAGAGGAAATTAGCTTGCACCCTACCAAAACGCAAGGCAAGAACCATATGTACTGATCATTCTCGGGAGACATGGAAATAACTCAATAAAAAGAAGACATTGTGTAAGGAATGGGTTTGAGAAGGAAAGACTTCTTCCAGCAGAATGGCCTTTTTCACAAACCCCTGCCATTGAATTGGCCATAGCCTGCTACGCGCCTAAGGCGAGTGAAGTCGGTGGGTAAGAGTATAGTTTACCTTGTCGGGGTTGTAGTCCCCAGAGAGAGGGCCATTGTTGCTGCAGCCATGGCTAAGGAGTAGCAGTAGAAACATGGATTACTAGATATGGATGTAGAAGATGTAAAGTTGTTTAGGGGTGGGGGGGGGGGGGGGGGGGGGTGGAGAGGGGGATAGAGAGAATTTTTAATGATTAATTAAGGAAGATAAACTAATCAAACGGTTAAGATAGTGCCACATCGAACGACTGTGAAAAGAAAAAGTAGTAAAAGTAAACTGTGCCGAAGGAGTACCTATGAAAAGTAAACTATACCAAATCAGTACCTGAATTTTTTAAGTAAAAACACTTTTTTTAATAATGACAGTCCTACCCCTATGACTTTTTAACAGCATCCATGCTCCGTCAGCTTAGATACTGATTTGTTACGCTTTTTAAAAAAGTTGAGTACTTCTTTGGCACACCTTCAAACTTGGGTACTAAAGCTGTACTTGGAGTAAACTTGAGGGTACAATTTTGGAATTAGGCCTAAATTCAAATATGAATCTAACTTGACAAATATATTGGTTAAAAATTTTGGTCAGTAATTTTTTTACTCTAAGGTTTTGTACTGTCCTATTTAGTTGCATCGGTTAAATGTAGAAATACCATAATATACATATTCTATATGAGATATATTAGAAAATAATGTAAATTTAAAAAGATATTTGTTATGTTTTCATGAATGGAGACTAAAACTTCGATTAAAAACCTTATTCACTACAACAAAAATAGGCTAATACGACACTCAATAAAGGACGCTTTTTAGAAAGCGTTGCATTAATAAGTTAATAGGACGCTTAGTTAAAAACGTCTCAATAAGTTAGACCTATTAGGACGCTAACCCAGAAAGTGGAGTTTTATTTATTTTGACTTTTTCACTTTGACGGTCGTTCTGAAACTCACATTCTCCACAGTCGTGGGGAAATGCCTTCACCCTTAGCCTCTTCTGTTCTTCAATCTCTCTTTCTCTCTCTCTAGATTTTCAGAATTCATCGAGCGACTCTATCTCCATACTGATACAACTGTAATTTCGGTAGGTCTTTTCGATTTAGGGTTCAAGGCTTAATCTTCCTCTCTTTTCAGTCTCCTTGATTTTCATTTAGATCTTGCCTTTTGGACCGATTATAAAGCAAACCAGGTGCCAGAACTTTTACCATAGACTAATTCAATCCTTTATGAGGAGTGCACTATCCTTACAAGATTCTAATCAGGTTACGCCTCTCTCTCTTCACACACACACACGCATACTCTTTCTATATGCGTCTCTAGTTGATTCATTTTCTTCTCTGGTTACGAACTAAATTTTTTTGATTGGATTGTTTAGTCGCATTTTGTGTGTATTATGTGGCCTTTGAGATATGATAAGTTTTATTGCACGCCACATGTTTGTAAGAAGTTCCATAACCATGGAAGTTTTATTCGGAGGCTGAGGCTGCTCCAATATGAAAATTTCTGCCTCGTGTACGTTGGGATGGCATTTGGACGTACTCGTGAAGAGGTCTGTCTAATCTCTGTGGTACAAGAATTTCATTATGCAATTTGACTCTCAGTTACGATGTTAGATGACTTCTTACTGTAAATTATGTAAGATCTTTATACCGGTTCCAATGATTTTCTGATAGGAAAAGCAAAAGATGACACTTGTTCTTGTAGTTAATATTTCAAAGCTTCCTCTTCAAGACCAAGAGATTATATTGGGAATCTCTGTCAAGATATGGTCCAATCTTGTTTGCGCCAAAAATTGGACAGTATTGCTTGTTGCTTTATCCTATGTATGTACTCTGGGTAGATATAAATGTTTATATTTCACACTGATATGCTCGTAGACATGACGCGCATATACACGTGATGTCTCTATTGTTCTAACTATTGGCCATTGCTTTTTGCTCCTTTACTAGAGATATTCATTGTGGGTAGATACGCTTATATGCTTTACCCGCATATGCTATGTATGACGAACATACACATAATTTTGTGTTTTTGTATTTGGCTCAAATATGCTTGAGCAGTGTCTATTTATGTTACAATCTTTTCCTAGTTGCTGTATTAGTGGATTCTATCCTAACTGTTTGATCCATAAAATATCAGCATAACAATAAGCTTATCATGATTACTTCATGGAATATAAGGAAAGCAATGTGTCGCTAGTTTGAGGACTTTAACACTACAAGAAAAAGAGCTTTTACCGACGGACTTTTAGCGACGGAAATAAGTCCATCGCTAAAAGTCAATTTTAACGACGGATATTCCGTCGCTAAAAGTCCGTCGGGAAAAACCATTTACCGACGGAATAAGGAGATTTTAGTGACGGAATTTTTCGTCGGTAAAAGTTATTAAACTGAAGAAAACCCTACCCTTCTCTTTCTTTTCTCCCCACCGCTCACACCCTTCCCCCTTATTTCTCTCTCTCTCTCCCTCTCTCTGTCTGCCCCCAATTCCCCCCAACCCCCAATTACACGCCCCTCTCATACCGCACCCCGACCCCCACCTGGTCGTCTCCACCGCCCGGAATCCCACCCTCGGTGCCCACCTCCTACGCCCCCACAACCACCCCCAACCCTTCTGCTGCACGCTGCCACATCCCCTACGCACCCACCTCCTCTGCTGCATCGCCGCCATACCGCGCAACTCTATTGTCGCCGGCCATCGCGAGCCACTGCCGCTGGCTACGGATTTTAGCAGGTGATTCTAGAAAAACCTTAACTTTTACATCTCTTTCTATCATTTCTCTAACGAGAAGTCAGATCAGGGTGTTCATATTGTTTAATGGTCTAATGTAAAATTTTACACCAATGTCATTAACCTATTTTCTTAGATAGTAAAATATGCTTTTGCATTTTGGTCGCGCTTCACATGTGTATTGCAGCTAGTGTTCACAAATTGCATTTATCATCTAAGCATGTTACTAGCTCTGATCTTAAATCTGCTTACGGAATTTGTATGAGCACATAATGACTTGCTTGTGAAGTTGAAATATGCTTTTGACCATACGTAATCATCTGAGCACAGAATCACAAATGATCAGGGGTAAAACTACAAACAAGTTATAATGTAGTGTAGAACCCTAAACTTTTCTTCTTTGAGTAACTTGCCACAGTATTGCATTTTATGGAGATTCATAGAAATGTAATAAATGCATCAAGAAACAAAAGGCTGCCACTTGAATTCAAATAATGCACATCAAAATGCTCCTAAATGTCAACATTAAGTAAATCAAGATACAAGAACTCACAATGACTTTCACCATCAATAACTCATAAGATAGTGGCAGGTACCATTACTCATTCCCTCAGCTTAAATCCAATTCTCAGAGTCATTCTTGCATCTTTAGTGGCAGGTAAACCTCAGACAAATACTTGATCAAGATTATATTTTGGTTAGTCTGTTGTGCCTTTTAGCTGTATTTTTTCTATATGTAATTATGAACTCCCGGAAAGAAAGGTGAAGTTAGTGCTGGTTGTACTTGAGCATGTCGTGTGTTAATGTGGTTGAAGGGGCGAAGTGATAACTTTGGCTTTTGTAATGGATTCATAGTCTGTCTTGGTTCAGTTGGTGAAGTGTTCATAGGTTATGCATAGGTTTGGACTTGTTCTTCCTTGTAGATTTCATAGTAAATAGTCATTGTATTAGGTTGTTGAGATTGTTGAGATTATACTTTCAACAATTCATTTTGTTAAGAGCTGAATTTTTCTTATAGATTTCAAGTGATCTTGCAAATGAATTTTGTTTAATATGCATTTTACCATTGATCCCGTTACCTTAAGTATGGTTGTTTATTTGTTAATTCTTCCCAGGTTTGTTACTGGCAGGTGGTGGTCTGGCCATAATTGTTAAGCATAGATGTGGATGTTCTTTCGGTGTGGAACTTGACAATAATAGAAGTTCAGCTATGCAACGTTGTCACTTGAGGCTTCTCTACTCTCGCTTAACATGTATAATTTGTGCCTTGTAATTCATTTTATCACCTAGGTTGTATTATATAAAAATTGTGTGACATTTATAGGATGATTTGGGTTAAATTATAAATGTGGATTGTTTGATTGAATTGAAATACTTAAAATAGGTTTTTTTTTTTTCAAAATAAAAATTGCTATTAGTTGCTTTTTGTGTGGATTTGAATGTTTGTCTAAGTTGAATTACAAGAAGTAGGTTTGGATATTAAATTTTTTTAACAAAATTTTGTATTTTAACCAGCGGACTTTTAGCGACGGATATACTGTCACTAAAAGTATTTTTAATTAATTTTTAAGAAAATACAAAGAAATGAAAATACTTTTAGCGACGGAATACTCCGTCGCTAAAAATAATTTAATCCGTTGGTAAAGATACAACTTTTACCAACGGATTCGGTATTTCCGTCGCTAATCTTTTAGCGACGGGGTTTTCACCAACAGACTTTTAGCGACGGATATTCCGTCGCTAAAAGATTTCGCGACGGAAATATTACTTTTAGCGACGGAAAAATCCGTCGCTAAAAGTTGTTTTTCTTGTAGTGTAAATTGTTCAGCCAGACACTTATTCATCATGGAGATTCTTCAGGGAGGAGGGTGGTGCGGTTATTTCGATTGGCATAAGTGTCATTGAGAGTCAGGTATGGAGTGAATTATTGAGGACTATTGCTTAGTGTGGTTATTCTCTCAAAGAGCATTTACTGTGGTTGGAGTGAAGAATATTGATGTGGAGCTGAGTCATATTGTTGGTTGTTCTCAACTCTTTGCAGGTTTGCAATGGAGAGAGGGGTGTGCATAGCTTACTTTGTAATTGGTATTCTCATTATTCTGCTTGACAAAAACAAGGATCAAAAGCTAATTTAGCCCCACTATTCAAGGAGCCAATTACATTTGAATATAGATTGCTAAACTTACCTGATTCTTGTAGATATAAGTCTTACCGGATGGCGGTGAAAGATGCTAGTATCTTTGGAGGAGTGAATAATGGATCACTTAAGTACCTGGTGTCACTGCTAAGGTAAGACGAATCAAGAGAACTTATTGCCTATGCTTTTCGACTTGAAATCCTCTTAGATACTTTATATGCCACTGTTTGTCCATTTGTCTAATTTTGCATTTTACTTGTAGTTTGATTGGATGGAACTCAATTGTTCAACGGTCATGTAGATGCTAATGAAAAGTTCAGCAGAGATTTTGCACTTCTTCTTATCCTTTGGAAGATTTGGAGTAGTCTTTATTCGCTTGATATTATAGCAATGTTCAACATATATTCGGAACAATGCTGCCTTTCCCAGCTAGATCTTTGCACTTGTTAAGTTATTCATTTGATAGACAAGAAACTTTGTATTATGTACACTTAAATTTGTTGATCTTTCACATTAAGCGTTGTATACCAAGAGGATGATTATATGAGTTGTAAATTTTACTAGTGAAATACGTCTTTTTTGCATATTGCGACTACAGTTATTGTGCTTTGGAGTAAGTTTGGTGCTAGCTCTTTTGTGAATGTTAGAAGTTGTAACAGAAAATTATAATTTTTTTTTAAAAAAGATTTTATCTTGGGATGCTAAGAAGCGCCCTTAAAGATCTATAACAACGCAAAAAAGCGTCCCAATAGGGTTTGATGTGGTACACTTTATAGGACGCTCATTTGCGTCTTATTAGTTCTTAAACTTGTTGAGACGCTTTCTTTGGTTGCAATAACTTATTGTGACGGTCTCTAATGGAGCGTCGTTACGACGCTATCAAAAGCGTCCTTATGTCAATAGCGCCCCTATATGATACTTGTAAGGACGCTAGGAGGCGTCCTTACAACTTAATTTTGTTGTAGTGATTATATCTGAAGATAAATCATATTTAGTAAGCATGCTTATTGTATACTTTTGTGAAATCTTGGTTAAATTTCGTTCAACAATTTTCTTATTACGAGGTTTTGAGCTATCCAATATAGTCATATTGGTTAAACTTTTTAAACTTTATACAAATAACTTATGCATTGATTACTATTTTTCCTGTATACTTTGTTGGTGGTCACATTTGCTTCTAAAAATGCCACATCATCCTTACTTAATTAGTCGTGTTGATTAACTTTTATAAATCACATGCTATAAAAAAAATAGTTGGACCAAAAGTTTCTCTATCAAAATTAAACTAATATGTAATTAACGTTATGAGCAACCCATTCAACGGTACAAATTATTTTTAAAAGATACTTATGAAATAATAAAAATGTCATGTGTAACAGCAAATTGATCTCAATATATTCTCCGCATATTTTTATCAGTAGAATTTATTTTTTCTTTTTTTTGTGTACTAAATAAAATTTTAATTTTTGTTCATCTATGTAGTTACCAAATCATAATTAGCAAATATTCACAAGGACATTGCTTATTGATATTTCACTAGAAGGGTTAGTTTATTTCATTACAAGAAAGTTCAAGTAAAAAATAAAAGTAACTATCTTTGATAAAATGACCATAAAATTATAAAATTGTGTAATATATTTTATTATACATTTCAAAACTACTAAAATAAATTACTGTAATAGACCATCCCGTGCTTGGTATGGGATTCTGGGCTAATATCTATAAAGCTGAAATTTTCGCTTAAAATTGCGACACGTAAGATTTTTAGAACTCTATCTTTGCGACACGTAGGATTTTTAAAGAACTTTCTCCTTCTGCCACATAAGTTTCAACTTTGTACGTGGTAGTTCCCTAACTTAATTAGTCTCTTCATTTAGAGTCCAACTTTTTAAAATTGGATATATATTATTCAAGAATCCTATTTGTTTTAGTGTCTTTTTTCTTTTTTACCCTATTTAACTCTTTTATATAATTTATAATTAGAAAATTCGTAGGTATAATTTACCCTATATTTGTAAACTTTATAAAATTAAGAAGCCAATCATACACCTTATAAAACTCTACCTAATCATGATACTTATAGATTATGCCCTAATTTTGATTATTAACACCTTATAGGATTCAAGAATCCTATTTGTTTTCGTGTTCTTTTCTTTTGCTACCTTCGTTTTGGTGTTTTTTTTTTTCCTACCTTATTATTTAATTCTTTCTTATTATAAAATTCGTAGGTATAATTTAGCCTATACTAGCTAATGTGCTCGTGCAAATGCACGGGACATGATTCAATTTGATGTAGTACCAATAAGGTACTTTAACATAGCCTATTCAGTTCAAAACTTTCAAAAGACAAAGAAAGATAATTAATTTTAAAGGTGAATGAACTATTTTATTTATACATCTTAAATGTAATAGTTGACATCACTCAGGTAACTAAGTTTTTTCAATAAATTAGTCAAGTGCCTAATATATAAGAATCAAAGCAAAACAGAGAAAAATTTATGCCCATACATCGATTATTGACCATTTTATCATCTAAAAATACTATCAAGGGAATAGATGAACGATAGATTTCGTCAAAATTCTATTTCTGAATCCTTTTATGCTCATTAACTGTTTTGTGAACCAGAATCTAGTAAAGAATATTTGCACATTGTATATAATGATAGGTCTAACAGTCTCTTTTAGTAACAAAAGAGTGTGAGTTTGGCAAAAAAGAGTGTTGATTTACTTTTACTTTCTCTTTCTTTTGTGTAAACTATTGACAAATCTACATATATCTAGTCACGCCTGATATATTCTTTCATGAGAAGCACAATATTACATGTGCTTTTTAGATCATTTCATACCATTAAGAAATTGTTCAAACCTCAAAAACGACCTCTTCAGCAAAGATAACTTTTGGATAATTGTACATGGGTACCAAAACATGATTGGGAGAGAAGCTCCTCTAGTGAAAGCAGTAAGACTTCCTAGTTTCAGGATAACTTTTATACAACATGCAAGTTTTGTCGAATAACTAAACCTAGAACAGTCATTGATTAATCTATTGACCATTAGTGCATATGACACGACAAACTTATGGAAAAGGTTACGAAAACATATAATTTTGTCCAAAGCTACTTTTAACAATCTCAATAGAGCAATTGCTACTCTATTTTAAATTTCTTGTAGTTTCTAAGCCTTTTTTCACTATTCTAGAATGAAATATATGACAGAAACTGCAATTAGTTATGTAGCAATAAATCAATAGTTAATGATACGATGATCCACCAAGTATAATAGATTAATAGTTTCCTAAAATTGAAAAACATGATTATGTTCATAACATAATTTAACATTATGTTCTTCCAAAAATTAGCTAGAACGTAATTGACATTATAGACCGCGGGTAGTGTGTTCAATCAAGGTGTCAATAGGTCTACTTTCAAAATGTACTTTCGTAGTTTACTTAATTTTTTCTAATGATAAATGCTCGAAAAGGCTCTCTTAAATCAACCACGGCTTCCATTTGATGCGTAATTGGCTTATAGCAAAAATCATATTAAACTTGATCACATATTCATATGCAATCAGAGGAAGGCTGTATGAACTACGGCTAGAATAAGTGTAATGCATACTAAATGACTTTTGAAAAATATATGCCGTGACATACTTGAAGGATGCATACAGTTGATGACCTGAGATGTGCAAGGCTTTAAGTACCAGTGTAGCCATAAAAGAAAAAGAAAGAGAAAAAGATCGAGTTTACCTTGTGTGGTGGTCTGTTGAGTGTGACGTCTCCTTGTGATCATGGAACCGTTACATACCTGGAGAAAATCAAGCTCTTGCAAAGCAATTTGCTGGCAGCTCATACAGTTTGGGTCAATAGGTAAGTCTCCAAGTTCATTCTCATTCTCATGTAGTAACATATGTAATAGTTATGATTTTTCTTTAATTACCAACCAAAATTTCGGAATTGTTTATAAGAGGATTTTTTTGACAAACCAGCAGAAGTTCACATTGAGTGGGGGTGAATGCTTCTCGAGTTGTAAAACCTACACATCTTCTTAGATGGTAACTATGATTACGACTAACCAGAAAACAAATAATTAAAACATATAGACACACACGTCAATGGACAAATATAGGAAAATGTTTTACCGCAGATTCATTTATTTCTCTTCTGTATTCTGAAGTTGGACTTTATCTTGGGTGGTTGAATTGCTAACCATTGTATTCTGAACTTCAGTCAATAATTTGGTGCGGTGTTTTGTATCTAACTGCTATCTCCTCTCAGATTGCTTTTTCTTTCAAGGGCCGGGGTTAAGGTATCTCACTGCCCAGCTGCTGCGATGCGTATGCTTGGATGTGCACGTATTGATGAGATGCTTGATGCCGGCATTTGTGTGTCATTGGGAACGGATGGAGCCATGGTTTTGCAGTTGATAAAGATTGATTTATGAGGTTTTTGTCATTGAGTAGGACACTAAATTAAAGTTACACATAAAAAAAAAGTGTCGTACTTTTGCTATTAATTTGATCTCTTAGTTGATAAAAGAGGAGTCCAAGCAAACTGGGGGTCTCTAACCATGAAAGTTGGAGCTAATTTGGCACATGGAGAAGACTCCAAAAAGTTACAAAAATCTGTGAAGGCGTTTTTTATGAGAATGAGACTCTGGGAATGAAAGTTGAATCCTATGTGGCAAGCAACAATGAGTTCCAAAATTCTCACGTGGCGTAAATATAGAGCTCTAAAAATCCTACGTGTCGCAATTCTAAGCGAAGGTTTCAGCTTTTTATATATATATAGATATAGATTGCGGCGGTGCAATCTTGTCATTGATGCTTGCATATTCGATGAAGTTAAATCATTTATCAGAGATCAAGGAAAAGAATTTGCAGTTTAGGAGCAGAATAATAGCTATTTCCACAAAACATTAATATAAAACCTGATTGAATGTGGCCATCTTCAGTGCACTGTCCTGTTCTTCTGGCTTTCTTTACTTGCCCTAGTTAAAGGTCCATTGAGGTATAAAAGTTAGGCTATAAAAACTCAGGAGAAGACAAAGCTTTTGTTTCATGGCATGTGAAATACTACCTGTTTCAGTCTTGTTATCTACATCTTGATGTCCTTTTCTTTTCAGTGCTCTTACTTGCCCTGGCATAGTTTTTCCGCCAAAATTAGACAAAGGTTGCAAGAAAAACTTTATGCCATGCAAATAACTATTAAAGCAATACCTGATCTAGCTTCGCTATTGACAACGGCAGGTTTATTTCTTTCGGTCCTTTTTTTATGCCCTAACATGATAAGACCCTAAAACAATTAGACTGTGGTTAATACACTGAAACTAACAGTAGTGAATTTGGCATACCTGATGCAAGGGCGTCCAACGTTAATTGCGGAAGATATAGTTCTCTATATGTTCTTTATGGAAAGATGACGTTGTTAATTACATACGAACAATAACTTAAGTAGACATGCATACAAAAACTCCCCACATCATTGATGTAGGCTGTAAAAGTTATAACAAAGAAGGCACGTACCAGAGACTGTACATTGATCTTGGAAGACATAGCCCAAGGTTGATGGTCCATGTATCTTATTCGGAAGTGCTTTCCTCTGCTGTGATCTAGGATTTCTGAGCCGGGGTGCCGATATGTAGGTGTTCCGTATCTTTTAATGTTGAGTATCTTTTTCCTTCGTGCCCTAGCTTCTCTATATTGTTCAAGTCTGATTGATGAAAAGAACCGTGCCATTGCATATAGAAGGGTGACCTAACAAAGGTTCGATAAATCTATGAGAATTCTCTATTAAATACACATAATTTCGAGAAACATCAGTAATGTGTAAGATTATTATGGGTATGACCCATGCCTAAACTATGTTTGAAGAACATAGTTCAGGCATCAAAGCTGCAGTACATTTGCTTAGGCTGCAAATGGACTTCAACTTATACTGCTACTATGAATCAACTAATATTATAGCTAAGATGGTGACATAGCAGATGGTGACACTGTAGTAGAGTTACAATTTGAGACACTAACTAAGAATCAAATAATATAGGTCACAACAAATACCGAAAAGCGTGAAAAGATTATGATAGAGCAAGCAAAACATTTGGTTGCATCCAAAAATCTCATTTTTGTCAATCAACCATAGACAATATTGAAAATCTCTGAAAATTGTGGCTACTGCACCAGCCCAGTGAAATATAATGACATGATGGCTAAGATAATCACTATGAATCAACTAATGTTACAATCACTATGATGGTGACATAGCAGTGCAAAATAATCAATACGAATCAACTAATCACATGCCCAGTGCAATATAATCACATGCTGGCTATCTGTTGGGTGCTGTGCAAATCAGCTTGAGCAATATAATCACATGCTTGAAAAGATCATGAGAGAGCAAGCAAAAATGGAGTTCAACTTCAACTGCTACTATGAATCAACTAATATTATAGCTAAGATGGTGACATAGCAGATGGTGACACAAGAATAGGATCTCCATCTTTAGTTCATAGCAGTCCGAAAGCAATTGCCAGCTTCTCACTCTCATGTCTTAACCTTATCTCCTTTTCTCTTTCCCCTGTTCCATCGTCCTTCACTAAAGCCCATCCTAAATTTGGAACATACCCTGCCCGCTTCATTTTCTTTGACATCTCTTCCCAGAACATGAAGATCTCTTTAATACATTATTGGTGTGAACTATCTTCGGACACTGGTTGGCTACCTTAACTGCTAGCTCTAGATTTCCATGTGAATGCTGTGAAAGAAGATATGGGCAAGGTCCTTAACTTTATACTCTTCTTTCAGGCTTCCTTTTAAGTGAAATCATCCAATGAAGCCTACAGAAGCCTATAGTCGCATAATGAAGTTAAATTGCAATGAAGCCTACAGAACATGCCTGTGATCTTGTCATTTGCTGGTACATAAGTGGAAGTTTCAGTGGTGTAAGAGAACCCAACTCCAATTGGTGTCTCCAGATACAACATGTTCGCTTCTGCAAGTCAAAATCCATGCATGGAAGTGTATTTTTTATTAAAGGAGATGGGTATTCTGGTACAGCCTCCCAGATTTTGATTGAGAGCCTTCTCAAGAGCTCTGTTTATGGGTTTCACAAAACACAGGAAAACACGGAACTCTTGCGAAAAACACATGTGATTGATTAAAGGAGAGGGGTTACCTGTTAAGAGTCTTCTCTCTTTGATTAAAACTTGATTCAAACCACAAATATGAGACCTTCTTTGTTAAACAGGACCGTCCTCTCTTTGATCGAAATTGCTTCAAACCAAAGTCAAGCAATAATGAAAGTAATATGTTTCCAGGGAGCGCAAGAGTTATGTGTTTCCTCTCTTTGATCGAAATTGCTTCAAACCAAAGTCAAGAAATAATGAAAGTACTATGTTTCCAGGGAGCGCAAGAGTTATGTGTTTCCTCTCTTTGATCAAAATTGCTTCAAACCAAAGTCTGGGAGGAAGAGCAGAACTCCAAGCAGGGAGCGCAAGAGTTCTTTGTTTCTGGGTTTCATTGTTTTTGCCAGCGTGAAGGAGTTTTCTCCGAGAAGGAGACTCAAAGAATGAAATTTGCAAAAATCTGTGAATGAGTTTTTACGTAAGAAGGAGACTCTAGGAATGAAAGTTGAATCCTATGTGGCAAGTAATAATGAGTTCCAAAAATCTCACGTGGCGTATTTAGAGAGCTTCAAAAATCCTACGTGTCGCGATTCTAAGCGAAGGCTTCAGCTTTATATATATATATAGATTTGTAAACTTTATAAAACTAATAAGCCAATCATACACCTTATTAAACTCTACTTCATCACTATACTTTAAATTAGACCCTAATTTTGATTATTAACACCTTATGGGATTCAAGAATCCAATTTGTTTTGATGTTCTTTCTTTCCCACCTTTGTTTTGATGTTCTTTTCTTTTCCTACCTTATTATTTAACTCTTTCCTATCATATATTATTAGAAAATTCGTAGGTATAATTTACCTTATATTTGTAAACTTCATAAAACTAAGAAGCCTATCATACACCTTATAAAACTATACCTAATCACTATACTTATACATTCCCTAATTTTGATTATTAACACTTCAAAAGTACTTTAAAATAACATGATTTTTAGAATTCTATCTTTACGCCGCGTAGGATTTTTTTAGAATTTTTCTCCTTCTGACACGTAAAGTTCATCTTTGCATAGTTTCCCAACTATTGGATATATAAAATTTAAGAATCCTATTTGTTTTGATGTTCTTTTTTTTTTTACCTTATTCAACTCTTTCATATTATTTATTATTAGAAAATTCGTACGTATAATTTGCTCTATATTTGCAAACTTCATAAAACTAAGAAACCAATCATACACCTCATAAAACTCTACCTAGTCATTGTACTTATATATTAGGCCTTAGTTTTGATTATTAACACCTCAAAAGTACTTTAAAATAACAATATGAAGTCTCAAAAATATAAAATACGAAATCTTCCCTACTTACTAACTCTTTATTATGATTTTATTATTAAAGAATTTATAAGTATTATTTATTAGTACACGTAAAATTTGCAACACGTAAGATTTGTTGAGCTCTTAATTATATTTTTTACGAGTAAGATTTTTTGGACTCTTGATCAGCAATTACATTAGAAGTTTCAAGAGAATTATATGTTCTTTGAGATCGCTAAAGATAAATTTGAAAGGATTCTAATTTTTTATAAGTTATACCGTTAGGTCTAACGAGTTACACTCAGTTTTAACTAAGAACATATATGTATTTGGAAGAAAATAACTTGTGACAAGCTAAGATTGAGTTGGAAGAAATTAAATAAATGTAAGGGTAAATTAGTTAAAAGAAAATTTCCCCATTAATTGATAATAATGGCCAATTATTTGAGCCTGATGCATAGAGTTGGCTTCCACTGTCACACTGCCTCGTCACCCCAATGCCACCATTCAACAAATGTCCAAAGGCGTGGCACCTTCAAAGGCAAATGAATGAATGAATTGTGCAAGATTTGATTTGGGGTTTTGATTTCTAACTTCTCATCAATTTATGATTTTCATTTTGAAGTTTGTTTTTCTTTTATTTGGATGTGGATTTCGATGATTAGGTTTGGTTTATACATGTCACGTTAGTACTCCGATGAGGTTTTTGTCCGAAACATGGTCGGGGTGTTGGGAATCAAACTTACAAAACTTTCTTCGTTGTTGCACATTCGTTAAAATAAACTTTATGGTAGCAGTGCTATCGCGAGTAAACTTGGTGGAGTCAGTTGTATTGGATGTAAATCCTTTGAAATTTTTTGAATAGAATCACACTTTCTTACACAATACAACACTTGCTACAATAAAATTAAATAGTAACACATTACAAAATAAGTAGAACAGTCTCACCAAACTATAGAATTAAGTCGAGGCTTTCTCCCAAAATATTGATTTGCGCTCCTAGAATCAGTGACTCGATACGATGGGCTTCACGGCAAACAACCTCCAGGATTCTTTTATAGTACTATCCCCGTTTGCATGCACATGCAACAAAGACTCTTGAAAATTTTTCTTAACTTTCTTCTTCCACAACTCACACAATATCAAATTTTAAAGACACTAAATTATTAAAGTGTTCGTAACGGAATTTCTGAGTGACAATAAAGGAAAGTGTGTGCCTCGGATGTGTGAGAAAATGAGTGTTTGTGTGTGTCAATGTGTCATCCGAGACACATATATATTTTTTTTTTTGTTGTAATAAAAAAAAAGTGTTATCCGAGACACACACATATATATATATATAGGGGTGAAATGGGGCTAAGTCTTGGAGCCAGTATTGGCTGTGTGTGGAGCCAAAGGAAATTGTGTGGAGCCAAAGCAAAGAAAGGGGCAGCCGTCGCTTCCCCACCAGCCAAACACGTATAAATACAACAAGGTGTAGTAAACCCAAATCCAAAGTCTTCTTAAACCTCCTTCGCCGTGCAGTGGTTGAAGGACAGAAAATGGAGAGGCGAGAAGTGGCCACCAGTAGCAAAACACATGTCCTGGTATTCCCTTTCCAAGCACAAGGTCACATAAACCCATTGGTACAATTCTCCAAGCGCCTTGCCTAGAAAGGCCTTAAGGTCACGCTTGTTGCCACCCACAAGACCATGCAATCCCAAGACAGCTCAATCAAGGTTGAGCGCATTTTCGACTTCTTTGAGGATAGCGATCATATAATCGATAACGTTGAGTCTTTTTTTGATCGCTTCCGAGTCGCGGTTTCATGTGGTTTGCCTGACCTTATTGAGAGGCAAAATAGCCTTGGATGCCCTGTCAAGATTGTGGTGTATGACTCGACCATGCCATGGGTTTTAGACATAGCCCACCAACTAGGCCTTTATGGAGCTGTGTTCCACACTCAATCTTGTGCTGTTGGTACGGTTTACTATCATATGCATAAGGGGTCACTGAAGATTGATCCTACCGAAGGGTCTACGGTGTCACTGCCTTCAATGCCATTGATGGAAACCAAGGATCTGTCTTCTTTCATCTATGACGCGGGCTCATATCCATCCACGTTAAGGCTTGTTCTAAATCAATTCTCGAATTGGGAAAAAGCGGATTGGCGCTTGTTCAACACTTTCGACAAGCTGGAAGGTGAGGTATGTTTCTCTTAATCCCCCTCCTACCCTTACTCATCCTAAGTCTATAGCTAGTTACGTACGTTAGTGGGGCTGAGTGACTTTCCTTCATTGAAGGCGATCATCATGGTCAGATATTATCGAAGAATCACCTTAAGGTATCCAACATATACATTAACTTTGTAACCTTTTGTCTCGTGTCTAGCTTACACAGATAACTTCACCGTTGTTATGCCATGGTAAGAAGCTATAGCAACCGTAAAAAATAACAGATGGGAAAAACATGATCATACGTGTATGTGGCTTCTTCTCCTTAATTGTGACCATTCGACAAGATGTTGAGAGATGAACTCAAAGAATTCAAATTCAAACATTTCCATATCAAGCATATGTAGCGCGTAGGGTGGCTCATGCACGTTTTTGTTTTTTTGGTTAAACAAGGAAGAAAACACAACTAGTTATTCCTCTCAAAAGGCTATTCCACTTAAATCTGTTGGCAAGTGTCGCTGTAATTCCATGTTGGGTTCTTCCAGTCTAATGAGGGGGTGTGTTTGGTCTGCTCCAAGGTTGGAAAGGAGATCTGCGTATTGGTTGCCTCGGCAAAGTGTGAGTGATTCAATATATAGTTGCATCCATATGATGTTTCTGAATAGCGCTTAGGGTGGCTCATGCATGTTTGAGGCATAGAAAGACGAGTCTAAGCAAAGTCAAAAACTAAACTAATATAAACACTTTCCTTTATCTTATACATATCTCGGGGTCGACGCAGAAGTCTTTTGTTTGTGCCCGAAACATCAGTTTCACAACCATCAATCTGTCGTTGCACATTTAGGACACATCCCCCGCACCCAGCAAGTAGTAGCCACATCAGTTAGGTCAAACCTGGCTGCTGAAAGCTTTGGACTTAGTCACGAGTTGGGTACGTATGGATCTTCGTTTTTCACAGAGTTCTTGTGCTGTTTCTGACACACACACACACACACACACACACACACACACATATATATATATATATATATATATATATATATATATATATATATATATATATATGAGTCATGGCCGGTCTTTGGAGATTGGTAATGTGGTGCTGCCATCAATGCCATTGATGGGTGTCAAGGATTTGCCTTCTTTTATATCTGATAGCTTTGTTGAGGCTTGTTCTTGAGCGTAGTCGTGCAATAACGTAGTCGTACGTTAACGTAGGTGACTTGTGAACTTGGACGGTCCATATCAAGTGCGTATACTTTGTTTAATTCTTCAAAATTGCTGATCGTGTTATAACTGCTTGTAGGTTGTGAACTGGATGGCAAGCCAATGGCCAATCAAGACCATAGGACCAACCATTCCATCAATGTACTTAGACAAGCGATTGGAAGATGACAAAGACTACGGCCTCAGTCTCTTCAAACGTGGTGATGAAGATTGCATAAAGTGGCTAGACACCAAAAAAACTGGTTCAGTTGTTTACGTATCGTTCGGGAGCCTGGCCAACCTTGGAGAAGATCAAATGGAGGAAATAGCATGCGGTTTAAAGCAGAGCAACCGCTACTTCCTGTGGGTGGTCAGAGCTTCAGAAGAGAGTAAGCTCCCTACCAATTTCGCTACGGAGGCATCCGAGAAAGGTCGGGTTGTGAATTGGTGTCCTCAGCTCAAGGTTTTGGCTCACCCGGCCACGGGTTGGTTCATGACTCATTGCGGGTGGAACTCGACGATGGAAGCGTTGAGTTTGGGCGTGCCGATGCTGGCCGTGCCGCAGTGGACGGATCAGCCTACTAATGCCAAGTATATTGTGGATGTATGGCAAGTGGGGGTTCGAGTTAATGTAGACGAGAAGGGGATGATTACAAGGGATGAAATTGAGTTTTGGATGAGAGAAGTGATGGAAGGAGAGAGAGGTAATGAGCTTAAACGGAATGCTGTCAGGTGGAAGGAATTCGCCAAAGAGGCAGTAGGTGAAGGTGGTTGCTCAGATAAGCACATCGATGAGTTCATTTCAGAACTTGTGTGTAGATGAATAGTTTGACTCCACTATTATAGATGCATATTTGCAAAAACTCTTACTGGATTACAAAGAATTTGTAGACGAGTTCATAACAATAATGCTCTGTACTTCAGAGTTTGTAGAAGTACTACAATAAGCAAACTACGATCGCTACAAAACATGTGATGGTTCTTTTTGCGCATCCTATGAAATCGAAGTACTAATACACATGCACATACAATTCTTTTTGAGCATCCTATGAAATTGAAGATTGCAAATGCAAATTTATTAACCTCTATATAAATGTGATACAAGTACTAATACACATGCACATACAATTCTTTTTGTGCATCCTTTGAAATTGAAGATTGCAAATGCTTCAAGTTTATTGAACGTTGCTCGCTGCACATTCGAACAATTTTATTACACTACTCCTTACATGCAACTTTTGGCCCTCCTCGGCATGACATCCTGAAACCGTCCCTGCTAATGGGCGGCTCGTTCCAGTCATCGTTGATAAATGCTATTGTAAGGAGGGGTTTTCGAATTGGGCATTCACCATTTCGTTGTAGGGATTTTCTCCAACATTACCCTTGTACTAATATTAAACGATTTTTGAGCTCATTGCTTAGTGAGATACATTTTACTAATGCTGCGCAAAATCTACACTTTTTATTAGTAAATCCCCTTAATAGTTCAGAGCTAAACAGTATAATGCAATTAAACTTAGCTATAATGTTGCAAAGTATGGAACGAAATGTGGACAAAGATAATCGTAAGGCTCACTTTCTTCTACTCAAGAGTGAAACGATCTTGCAGATTGACTATTTACATGGTGAAGAATTTAATCAACTATTTGGAAGCACACACTTGCATATATGTTATCTACCATGAATCTCCAGCATAAATAGCTACATTCAAGCCCATCTTACCATACAACAACAAAGTAGCCCTGTCGCTGCTCTATCATCACAAATCATATATTCTTCCACCTTACTTAGCAGCATTGTGATTGAAGGGCCATAGAAAATGGAGAGACGAGAGATTGCCACTAGTACCAAAACACATGTCCTGGTACTCCCTTTCCCAGCACATAAACCCAATGGTACGCTTCTCCAAGCGCTTAGCCTCAAAAGGCCTTGAGGTCACACTAGTTGCCACCACCAAGTCCATGCAACCCCAGGACAGCTCAATCAAGATTGAGCATATCTCTGATTGCTTCGGGGAAGGTGGTCAGAAAACCGATAGCCATGATGCCATGTTTGATCACTTCAGAATGGCTGTTTAGCGTGGTTTGCCGGAGGTTATTGAGAAGCAAAATAGCTTAGGATGCCCTGTCATACTTGTTATGTATGATTCAGTCGTGTCAAGGGTTTTAGACACAGCCCACCAACTGGGCCTATATGGAGCTGCATTCTTCACTCAATCCTGTGCTGTTTGTACCATTTACTGCCATGAGAATCAAGGGTCGTTACAAATTGATCCTAGTGAAGGGGGTATCAATGCCTTCGATGCCTTTACTGGGGACCAAGGATTTGCCTTCACACATCTGTGAATCAGTTCTCCAATAATTTTGACAAGCTATGTTAGTTATGTTTCTCTTTCTCCTCCTCCCTGTAACGACCCGGTCCACGGCCCCATCACAGGGCATTGCCTCCCTCAAAATTAAAGGGCTAGCCAAGTAGGTACTTATGAGTTCATAGGCAGGGTCTTATAAGGTCAATTATAAACTCTCCCACAACCGATGTGGGATATTACAATCTCCCCACCCTATTCCTTAGCGTCCTCGCTAAGGCTCGATAACACATAGCCCAGAATCTTCCTCTCTAGCCAATGTGGGATATACCCAGCTCACCCTTCGTTGCCCCAACCATCCTCTTGATGTGGGATATACCCGAGCTTGCCTTCGTTTCCCCCAACCATCGGCAACCCGACTGGACACCCCAGCCCGAGCTTTCGAGAGTCGGCTCTGATACCATTTATAACGACCCGGTCCACGGCCCCACCACAGGGCATTGCCTCCCTCAAAAGGGCTAGCCAAGTAGGTACTTATGAGTTCATAGGCAGGGTCTTATAAGGCCAATTATAAACTCTCCCACAACCGATGTGGGATATTACACTCCCACCTTCTTCACCGTCACTATATAGCTAGTCGCTAGTCATGTACTGTTAGTGGGGGACTGGGTGGCTTGCGTTCATTGGACCTGATCATCAATTACACTTGCTAGATGACGTTAAAAGATCACCTTAAATTATCCGAAAGAACACTAACAAAGGGTATCACATAACCTTTCGTCTCAGTTAAGTGCCTCACCATTGTTACGTGACAAAAAAGAAACTATGCTTTTTTATAGTTATTTTGGTAGAGAAACCAAATAAATCCATAGACATTGCAACAGCAGAACCCCTGTAGGACTGTGCCATCTTCCCTCATTAGTTGTCACCATTGCACAAAAGCTGGTAGGTCAAGGGTGTGTTTAATAGAGTTTTTCTTTTGAGTTTTGGCTTCCAAAAAATCAAAAATAAAAACTAGTTATGGTTTATTTTGGATAAAAACTTGTAGACGTTTGATATACGTTTGTCAAAATCAGTTTCCACTTTATTTTCTTCTTTTCTTGTTCTTCTTTCTTTGATTGTCCTTCCCAAACGAATACACAATTCACCACTAACTACCTCCCATTGCCACCAACCCTCCGCCACTCTCGCCACCAACCCATTGCTACCAATCACCATCAAACGCCACCACCTGCCATAACCACCCAACACCACCACTCATAACCACCTGACATCGATCACTACCACCTAAAGCCATACTAGTAATTATCAACCTTTGTACAGATCCACCGTGATGTGACCATCGACGAACCGAACTCCGGCTTCGTCTAATAGATCCACCATGTTTTTACCGGCAATGAACCAAATGCCAGCATTGTCTCATAGATCCACTACGATTTCCTAAAAATCTAGCAAACTTGGAGTGCGATTATTAAAGAGAGAAGGAAAGATAAATAATATTTGGGGGTGGTAGTGTCGGGTTTTAAAAGTGATATTGGTGTTGGTTTTTGGTTGGTGGTTGTTTTGCGTGGTTTGGAGTGGTGGTGTTAGGTGGTTACGGCTGTGGCAGTATGTATGGTGGTAGCGATAGGTATGGATATGGTGGTGGTTTTTATTGCAGGGACAATGGTTGCTGGTAAGACGGAAAATTTTAGATTCAGAGTGGTGGTAGTGATCGATGTTAGAGACTTCTGTGTTCGGCGCCGTTGGTCAGGTGTGATGGTGTGGGTGATGTTGTGTTCCGGATGTTGGTCAGAGGTAGTGGTGGTGGCAGGCCGACGATCTATAACTATGGTGGTTTGCACTATTGGTAGTTTGGTGCCGAGGGTGTTGGTGGTGGTGGCAGTCAGTAGCTATGGTGGTTAGCAATGCTCGTTGTTTTGGTGCTTGGCGGTGATAGGTGTTAGCGATGAAGATTGAATGGAAAAAAATAAGGAAAAAAAATTTTCCTCAGTTTTTGTAAACTGGTCAAAAAACTGAAAACATAAATTGTTTTGAACGCTACTCAAGTAAAAGAATTCCATCATCAACATTTCCACATCTAGCGCAGCGCTTAAGTCAAAGCATATAAAGGCAGATCCGTAATTAGGACGGGAAACCATGGTCACCCCCCATATTTAACACTAAAAATATATGTATTACTAACATTTCATTTGGTTCAAGCATTAAAGTTAAAAAATTGGAAATTCCTGATATATATTATGGGATTTGAACTCTAAAGTTATGTTATTAACAAGTGCCACTAAATTCATTTGGAGTTTAGGGAGAGTTTCAGTTTGGAGTGAATTTATCAGTTTCCTAAGTTTTGTTGTTTTAGTTCCATTTAACAAGAAAATTCTAATTCTTTGTTTTGTATATACAAACACAATGTTTAACTAATTAATACTTTTCTCGCGGCTCAATCTCAAATAATCATTTTCTATATGATATATATTCACGAGTGTTATATATGAGTAGTATTTAGTTGAATTATTTTCAAGATATTGTGCACGTCTACAAATAAAAAGTCAGTAAGATTAGAATGTGTACGTAAATTAACCTCAATGTAGATATGATACTAGTCCGAATGCACATAATTTTTTTTAGTACAAATCCCATGAGATTGAAGACTAGAAATGCTTCAAACTTATTTGATGTCGCTTGCTGTAACAAATATGATCATATTGAGTCAATTATATTACACTCGCGACCAAAATTTTTACATATAAGTTCCGATTTCCAGTCGTAATGTTAAACAAAATGCTATTTCGCTGCACGATCTAAGTTCAGATTTCCAATGTTTTCCTGCTTTGAGTAAATACTTCGTGAGAAGAGCCGTAGTTGGACCATCGTCCTTGCAGCGACGAGAAACTCTTTTAAGGTTCCTTGGATGTGACATCTTAGAGGAGATTATCTAATATTGAGTCTATCTTGTTTATACTCTGTGGATTGACCCAAAAGCCATTTTCTCACTAATTAACTCTTTGTTGTTTGGCACCGTCACACTTCCTCGTCACCCCAGTGCCACCATTTAATTAACAAATGCCCAAAGGGTTTATTATGCGTGGCACCTTCAAATTTAAATTTATCCTCCTCGGTAGTGAAAGATACCGTAATGTTTATATTGACTAATATAATGCGAACTACCAAGTTCCCCACGTTTGGCACATTATCGTCCCTGGCCATGTTCATGGTAAAAACATCACTAGAATGGTGATGTGGCACATTCTTTAGCGTTATATCCGGCAGTCAAAGGCAAATGAAAGAACGAATTGTCCAAGATTTGATTTGGCGTTTTGATTTCTAATTTCTCTTCAATTTATGATTTTCATTCATTTTGAAGTTTGTTTTCCTTTTATTTGGATGTGGATTTGGATCGGATGATTAGGTTTGGTTTATATATTTCACGTCAATAGTACTCCCATGAGGTTTCTATCCGAAACTTGGTCGGGGTGTTGAGAATCAAACTTATGAAACTTAATTAGTTGCCGCACATTAGTTAAAATAAACTTGATGGTAGCACACTACAGCAAAAAGGACTTTTAGCGACGGACTTTTCCATCGCTAAAAATCCTATTTCCGTTGATAAAGATTTTTAGCGACGGACTGCCCGTCGCTAAAAGTCCGTTGCAAAAAACCCCGTCACTAAAAGATTAGCGACGGAAATTGGTTATCCGTCGGTGAAAATCTACTTTTACCGACGGAAATAAATACTTTTAGCGACGGAATATTCCGTCAGTAAAAGTATTTTCAATTTTTGTAATTTCTGCAAAAAATTGTAAAATGGACTTTTAGCGACGGAAATTCCGTCGCTAAAAGAGGAGACCTTTTAGTGACGAAAAGTCCGTCACAAAAAGTCTATCCCTAAAATTTGAAACCTTTCGTGGCATATTTTTGTCGCTAAAAACCATCTATGATTTGTTTAAAATACTTATGGTGACATAATTTCATCGCTAAAAGTCCACAGCAAAAATTAAAAATAGGCTGTTTTCAATTTTTTGATCTTTTAAAAAACCAAACTTGTTTCTTGTAATTGAATTCACACGAACAATAAAATCAACTAATCCATCGACAGTTAACCTTAATCAAATTTCATACACCATTAATTAACACTCAATACTAACTTTTACTAAATATAATATATCACATCCTACATATTCCGAAATAAAATTACTAGTTTCAGCGAAATGAAAATTAAAAAGATGAAACACCTCGGTAGAGGTTCCACGAAAAATGCTATGAAGATCACTTTACATACATAAATGATAATCTCTCTCTCTCTCTCTCTCTCTCTCTCTCTCTCTCTCTCTCGCTCTCGCTCTCGCTCTCGCTCTTCATAACAGCACCAAGAGGACCACATAACACAGAGCTGTTTGAACTGCTACAAACCCCACCACCTGCTCATCCACCCAAAATTTGAATCCAATCAAAAACAACATCATTAACCTAATTGGAACCAAAAATTAGTTTTCTAATTTGAGATGAAAACCTATAATGCTAATAACCAAACAAGCACAATAATTTAACAACCTCCAAGAATTGGAACCTCATTATATATGTAGCAAAAAGAGGAGCAGAATACCATTTGATGGCGAAATGACAAAAGGGTTGGCCGGTGGAGTCATCGTCGGTAGAGAGATGTTGACCGGTGCCGGTGGAGTCTTGGTCGGTCACTCGTCGCTGTCGACGCTTCTCCGTCGCCGGTCTTCTCTCGAATCTGGAACAGAAGGAAGGAACTTCTTCAGGCTGATCTTTTATCTACTAACTTGATTCAAGGGGGAGAGAGCCCCTGTGTCGCCGTCCGATTGTCGCCCGTCACAAAGAGAGAGATGCGAGAGTGAATTAATTAAATGGGTGAGAGAGTCGGCGATGGAGAGCCCAAAGGCCAGAGGGAGACAACGGCAGTCAAACTGAGTGGGCGGCTTGGGCGGTGGAGATGGGATGGCGTGGGAGGCGGCCAGTGAAGCTGAGTCTGGGTGTGAGTGAGAGAGAGAGAGGGGAGGAGGAGGAGAAGAAGGGGAAAAGAGAGCGGCGGGGAGAAAGAGCAAAGGTTAGGGTTTTTTTTTTCTTTTAGTCGCATTTAGCGACGGATTTTAGCCCGTCGCTAAAATTACTTTAAACTTTTTTGAAAAACGAGCAATTTTCAAAAAAATATTTAGCGACGGATTATTTCGTCGGCAATAATCCGTCGTTAAATATCCGTCACTAAAAAAATTTATCGACGGAATTTTTTGTCGGTAAAGGTTTTTAGCGACGGATATTTACCGACGGATAAATCCGTCGGTAAAGGCTATTTTTAGCGAAGGACCTTTAACGGCGGATAAATCCGTCGGTAAAAACTACTTTTAGCGACGGATCTAAGTCCGTCGCTAAATACTGTTTGTCTTGTATTGGCAGTGCTGTCGCGAGTGAACTGTTTTGCGGGAGTCAGCTATATTGGATGTAAATCCTTTTAAAAATTTTGAATGGAATCACACTTTCTTACACAATACGACAGATGTTACAATAAAATTAAATAGTAACACATTACAAAATATGTAGAAACAATCTCACTAAATTATAGAATTAAGCCGAGGCCTTATCCGAAAAGGTTGATTTGTGCCTCCAGAATTAGTGGCTCAATACGTTATAGTACTTTCCCTATTTGCATGCAGACTCTTGAAAGATCCTCTTAACTTTGTTCTTGAACAACTCACACAATATCAAAATTTAAAGACACTAAATTATCACATGTTCGTAATAGAATTTCTGAGTGACAATAAAGGGAAGTGGACGTGTGCCTCGGATGTTTGAGGAAATGTGTGTGTGTGTGTGTGTGTGTGTGTGTCAATGTGTCATTTGAGACACAAACGACGACAAAGTATTGGCTTTGTGTGGAGCCAAAGGAAATTGTGTGAAGCCAAAGCAAAGAAAGGGGCAGCCGTCGCTTCCCCACCAGCCAAACACGTATAAATACAACAAGGTGTAGAAAACCCAAATCCGAAGTCTTCTTAAACCTCCTTCGCCGTGCAGTGGTTGAAGGAGAGAAAATGGAGAGGCAAGCAGTGGCCACGAGTAGCCAAACACATGTCCTGGTATTCCCTTTCATAGCACAAGGTCACATAAACCCAATGGTACAATTCTCCAAGGGCCTTGCCTCGAAAGGCCTTAAGGTCACCCTTGTTGCCACCCACAAGTCCATGCAATCCCAAGACAGCTCAATCAAGGTTGAGCGCATTTCCGACTTCTTCGAGGAAAGCGATCATATGATCAATAACGTTGAGTCTTTTTTTGATCGCTTGCGAGTCGCGGTATCACGTGGTTTGCCTGACCTTATTGAGAAGCAAAACAGCCTTGGATGCCCTGTCAAGATTGTGGTGTATGACTCGACCATGCCATGGATTTTAGACATAGCCCACCAACTAGGCCTTTATGGAGCTGTGTTCCACACTCAATCTTGTGCTGTTGGTGCTGTTTACTACCATATGCATAAAGGGTCACTGAAGATTGATCCTGCCGAAGGGTCTACGTTGTCACTGCCTTCAATGCCATTGATGGAAACCAAGGATCTGTCTTCTTTCATCTATGACATGGGCTCATATCCATCCACGTTAAGGCTTGTTCTAAATCAATTCTCGAATTGGGAAAAAGCCAATTGGTGCTTGTTCAACACTTTCGACAAGCTGGAAGGTGAGGTATGTTTCTCTTGATCCCCCTCCTACCCTCGCTCATCCTAAGTCAATAGCTAGTTACATACATTAGCGGGGGCTGAGTGGCTTTGCTTCATTGAAGGTGATCATTATGGTCAGATGTTATCGAAGAATCACCTAAAAGTATCCAACGTATACATTAGCTTTGTAACCTTTTGTCTGGCATCTAGCTTACACCGATAAGTTCACCGTTTTTACGCCATGGTAAGAAGCTATAACAACAGTAAAAAATAACAGATGGGAAAAACATGATATATCATACGTGTATGCTGCTTCTTCTCCTTAATTGTCACCATTAGACAAGATGTTGAGAGATGAACTAAAAGATTTCAAGTTAAAACATATCCACATCAAGCATATGTAGCGCTTAGGGTGGTTAATGCACGTTTTTTTTTTTTTTTTTGGTTAAACAAGGAAGAAAAGACAACTAGTTATTCCTCTCAAAGGCTATTCCACTTAGATCTGCTAGCAAGTATCGCTGTAATTCCATGTTGGGTTCTTCCAGTCCAATGAGGGGGTGTGTTTGGTCTACTCCAAGGTATGTAGCTGAATAGCGCTTAGGGTGGCTCATGCATGTTTGAGGCTTAGAAAGACGAGCCTAAGCAAAGTCAAGAACTATAGATGAGATATAAGTCCCTCACGCCACCCAGGGCAATTGTAACCTTCTTTGGCTCACCGTCGCCTAATATAAACATTTTGAGCTCCTAAATTTTGGACATATTATAGCCTTATCACTTTCCTTTATCTTATACATTTCTCTTGGTGTGTTTCAAAAAATACATTTCTCTGGGTTAACGCAGAAGTCTTTTGTTTGTGCCCGAAACATCAATTTCAAAACCTTTCAAGTTGTCAAACCTGGTTGCAGAAAGCTTTGGACGTAGGTCACGAGTTGGGTATGTATGGAGCTTCGTTTCTCACAGTCTTGTGCTGTTTATGCCATATATTTACCATGTGAGTCATGGGTCTTCGGAGATTGGTTCATTGGAAGGGGAAAATGTGTTGTTGCCATCAATGCCATTGATGGGTGTCAAGGATTTGCCTTCTTTTACTATCTGATATGGATTCGTATCCAGCTTTGTTGAGGCTTATTCTTGAGCGTAGTCGTGCAATAACGTAGTCGTACGTTAACGTCGGTGACTTATGAACTTAGACGGTCTGCGTATAATTTGTTTAGTTCTTCTAAATTGCTGATCGTGTTATAACTGCCTGTAGGTCGTGAACTGGATGGCAAGCCAATGACCGATCAAGACCATAGGACCAACCATTCCATCAATGTACTTAGACAAGCGATTGGAAGATGACAAAGACTACGGCCTCAGTCTCTTCAAGCTTGGTGATGAAGATTGCATAAAGTGGCTAGACACCAAAGAAACTGGTTCAGTTGTTTACGTATCGTTCGGGAGCCTCGCCAACCTTGGAGAAGATCAAATGGAGGAACTAGCATGTGGATTAAAGCAGAGCAACCGCTACTTCCTGTGGGTGGTCAGAGCTTCAGAAGAGAGTAAGCTTCCTACCAATTTCGCGACGGAGGCATCCGAGAAAGGTCGGGTTGTGAATTGGTGTCCCCAGCTCAAGGTTTTGGCTCACCCGGCCACGGGTTGGTTCATGACTCATTGCGGGTGGAACTCGACGATGGAAGCGTTGAGTTTGGGCGTGCCGATGGTGGCCGTGCCGCAATGGGCGGATCAACCTACTAATGCCAAGTATATTGTGGATATATGGCAAGTGGGGGTTCGAGTTAAGGTAGACGAGAAGGGGATGATCAGAAGGGAGGAAATTGAGTTGTGCATGAGAGAAGTAATGGAAGGGGAGAGAGGAAATGAGCTTAAACGGAATGCTGTCAGGTGGAAGGAATTCGCCAAAGAGGCAGTAGGTGAAGGTGGTTGCTCAGATAAGCACATCGATGAGTTCATTTCAGAACTTGTGTGTAGATGCATAGTTTGATTCCACTATTATAGATGCATATTTGCATTTCTTTTGAAACTTTTAACTGGTTTACAAAGAATTTGTAAACGAGTTCACAACAATAATGCTCTGTACTTCAGAGTTTGTAGAAGTACTACAATAAGAAAACTACGAAAGGGAAAATACATGTGATGGTTCTTGCATATGTAAACTGCTCAGCAGCCATTTTCCCGGCCTCGCCTGTACTGCTATCCTCAGTCCGACTACCCAGCTTCACAATGTCTTCAAAAAGGATCATTCCATCTGCAGCAATCACAAATAATTAGGACCCTAAAAGGGGAACACAGTAAAGGGGAGAAATAACAAGGAAACTGGAAAGCGGCAAGCACGCATGCACGGAGATGATTTGACCAGGAAAGCGGCAAACATTCTTGAAAGTGATCAGTTTTAAGTCAATATTTTAGACCAGGAAAGCGGCAAACATTCTTGGACTTCAAGCTTAACAGCCAACAACATTTACAAGAAACAAAGGAGAGAAATATATTCAAACAGGTGGGGGATGTTGAGAATAATACGCATGGCATTATCGACCATTAGCTAGCATAGAAAAAAAAAGATGAGCATACAAGACAGGATTACGCCTTAGATAAGATAAAATTGAGAAGGCACTTTAAAATACAAGCTAATGGATTCTACGGATGCACAGTACAGATGTAATTTGGTCGGGTTTAGGTGCAATTCTGTTTTCTCATCAATTATATATTATAACATAGTCGAAGATATTTTTAATTAAAAAAACAAAAAATAGAATGACTTTCACCGAGTTTAGCAAATAAACATTGTAAATCATAATAATCAACATCACTCATGAATATAGATTTCATGAATCAAATAAGCCACTACTTCATACTATTAGAATTATATTGACAACAATTTTATAAAATACTAAAAATGTGTCTCATTTTGGTGCATCGCTATGCTAATAGATTATATTAATATATCTGAAACTATCAAAGTAAAAATATATTTAGATCCCACCAAACATGTTAATTTTCAAGTTCTTTATATCCTCCTTTAATTGTTATGTATCAGAATCTAGTAGTAAATATCATTTGCATCATATCAGGATCACCTAATACGTTGTGAGTGAGGCTATTCACACCCAAAAGGAGAAAACAAAATTAATATGTATTCTTAAAATTAATATTTTACTATGTGATTTGAGTAAAAGAAATGTCAAAGAGAGAATTTTTTTTATTCATGCCCACCTTATCGTACTTACACACGTGAAAAAGCAAAAAAACTAATACTTTATTTCTTATAAAAATTTTATTGGCTTTGAATTAAGATTTATGAAATTTGGGGGTAAGACATAAGTAGAAAATTATAGTTAAATCATACATGCCTATAGCTTTGTGATCGTTCAATTTTCTTTTTAAACTCAAAATTATTAATAACGTTAATGTTAAAATATATAGAATAAATGTGTTCATAAAGTAAAACATGCAATAAATAATCAACTATGCCACATGAAAGTATAATTTTACTTTATTTTTAGTTTTGTATGAAAAAGTGAACTTCATAAGTTAAACATTCAAGAAATCAAGCACAACTATATATTTTTTCATTTATTACTTATTAACCGTTGAATGAACTTTTATCAATATTTTGTCTAAATAAATGTAGGCATCTTCTTTTTTTCCACTTTATGGCTCACATCGTTGATCAAAAGATAGAGAAAGAACAGGTATTGGAGAAGAATGAAAATTGGATAAAGTATCAGAAACTGAGTTGGAAGAGGGCTGGTCCAAATGAAACTAACAGACAACTTTGCAAAAATTGCAACTTGCCCTCCTGTGTTTTACAGGTTGGAGAAAGATAGTTGAGTAGAGATTAGTGACTGTTTTGTAAATGGTGAAATGAGTAGGCAGTTAGCATAACAGTTAGCATAACAGTTAGCATTCCCATATGCATCCTCATATAGTAATGACCCATTGCAGAACTCATACCTAGAACATTTGAGTTTTCATTTTCAATTTCAGCACATAGTATAGCTAATCCTAAAACATATCTAAGGGTATCTTTTATGTCTTTGGACAGGCCAAACCAGAGACAGTGGACAAAGTATGTGCCACTATGAGGAAACAGCTTGCTCTTCCAGCTGAATCTACAGTCACTGGAGAGTCAAAGTTTGCAGCACCTGGGGCTGATTCTCTTAACACGGTATCGATTTTTTACTCATGTGTTATCAATGTGGTCGGTCAAACTGACAAATACATGATTTGCCACATGATAAAGCACAAGTTTGGTGCCTCTATTTGCGTTAGTCGCAGAGGCTTTGTTTTTTAGTTGGTCTGCATCTTCTTATATTTTTTATATTACGAATACATATTCCAAATCACTCACCTAAAATAGTCCATTTTCGCGTTTCTGTGTTTTCTGCTAAAGACTACAGCAGCACATCAACTGCAAGTCCCTATGATAAATTGCTTCGCTACTGGTCACTTTGTCAGCTAAGTTGTTGTTGTCCAAGCATATAATTAGTCCTTATCCTCTCAATGACCATGTTATAGTTTTCAATTAAGTCGAGTAACATTTATCTTTAAGATACTCTCCGTAAGACCCTGAACTAATGAAAATTAGTAATAGGAGTTGCCTTTACAAACTTATTAATGGCTCGTCATTCCCCCAGGTGCAATAACTATGTTCCAATTCAAGGTGAAGCTTGACTATTATACAGACAAGAAAACAAAGAGACGGCAATGAAAGAGAGAGGAATGAAAGAAAATCTGGGAGAAAAGAAAACAAAGAGACGGCAATGAAAGAGAGATGACAATGAAAGAGAAGGTTAGTCAATGACCATGCTCGCCATTCCCCCAGGTTGATGCTTTTAGTCAATCACTATGCTCTATATCAGAAAACTAAGAGAGAGGAATGAAAGAAAACAAAGAGACGGCAATGAAAGAGAGAGGAATGAAAGAAAATCTGGGAGAAAAGAAAACAAATAGACGGCAATGAAAGAGAGATGACAATGAAAGAGAAGGTTAGTCAATGACCATGCTCGCCATTCCCCCAGGTTGATGCTTTTAGTCAATCACCATGCTCTATATCAGAAAACTAAGAGAGAGGAATGAAAGAAAACAAAGAGACGGCAATGAAAGAGAAGGTTACTGTAGCTAGACTGTGTTCCAATTCAATTACAGAAGGTGAAGCCTGACTATTGTACAGACAAGAAAATCTAGGAGAAAAGAAAGAAGATAATGCAACAAAAGATAAAATCAAAGAGATGAATCTGGGAGAAAATCTGGGACAAGTTACCGTAAGTGGACTGCCTTCCAATTCAATTACTAAATTACACAAGGTGAACAGAGAAGAAAATCTGGGAGAAAAGAAAGAAGATAAAGCAAAACAGAGGATAAGCAAGAGCAACTTTAGTTTTTTTTTTTTTTTTGTTACAGGAGCAAGTTTAGTTGTAACCAAAGCTGGTGCCGGTAAATGAAATTCACGTGTAAGTTTATCCGGAAGAGCACATAAATGAAAGCACGGCATTGCTGAAGTTTTGACTGAAAATGAGGGAGAATTTTGGAAGATAAAATATTAGGAAAACTGTCCCTTTTAGTGTGTGTGTGTGTGTGTGTAATATTTTATTATTATTATTATATAGATGTTAGATTTGATTAGATTAGATATATAAAAGATACTTCATGAGAAGAGCCGTAGTTGGACCGTCCTTGCGACATCTTAGGAGATTATCTAATATTGAGTCTATCTTGTTTATACTTTGTGGATTGACCCAAAAGCCATTTTCTCATTAATTATACTTTGGCACCGTCACACTGCCTCGTCACCCCAATGCCACCATTTAATTAACAAATGCCCAAAGGGCACCATCAAATTTATCCTCCTCGGTAGTGAAAGATACCGTAATGTTTATATTAACTAATATAATGCGCACTACCAAGTTCCCTAAGTTTGGCACATTATCGTCCCGGGCCATGTTCATGGTAAGAGTGGTGATGTGGCACATTAATTAGCGTTATATCCGGCAGTTAAAGGCAAATGAAAGAATGAATTGTCCAAGATTTGATTTGGCGTTTTGATTTCTAATTTCTCATCAATTTTTTATTTTCACGTCAATAGTACTCCGATGAGGTTTTTATCCGAAGCATGGTCGGTGTGTTGAGAATCAAACTTATGAAACTTAATTAGTTGCTGCACATTAGTTAAAATAAACTTGATGGAAGCAGTGCTGTCGCGAGTGAACTGTTTTGTGGGAGTCAGCTGTATTGGATGTAAATCCTTTTAAAAATTTTGAATGGAATCACACTTTCTTACACAATACAACACATGTTACAATAAAATTAAATAGTAACACATTACAAAATATGTAGAAACAGTCTCACTAAATTATAGAATTAAGCCGAGGCTTTATCCAGGGGCGGAGCACAAGCATGACCTGGGGGGGCCATGGCACCCCCCCCCCCCCCCCCCAAAAGTTTGATAAATTTTTTTTGTTTTGTTTTAAATAATAGGTAATTATGTTTAAAATATTTTACCAAAATGCCACTATATTATAAATGAATGTATTAGAGTTTCAATTTTGTTATGTTTTTACTTTTTGTGCCACCCGCCGTCATAACTAGTCTTTATCTTCCTCGTTCCTTTGTCCATCTTCATTCTTTCAAATTCTAAATCTTCAGATTATAAAGAAAATATTAATAGATCAATGTCACTTATTATTTTTTCTTTTTTAGTTAAAATTTTTATAATATGTTATACGTGACTATTGTCATCATACAATTGGTAAGCGCATTAGTAATACATATATACAATAAGAGTTAAGTTTCATTCATGTAAGATTAGTAGTTTGTTGTTGACTAACTTTACCAGGTTAAATAAATCACTACGAATAGTGATATTATATGATTATTAATCAAATTGAGCAATCTATTTTCCATTTAACGTATTCAATCGTGACGTGAATTCTTTTATGTTAACCGTCAATTTTTTTATGACTTTTTGGTCCCCCGGTTGAACTTCTTGGATCCGCCCCTGGCTTTATCTGAAAAGGTTGATTTGTGCCTCCAAAATCAGTGGCTCGATACGTTATAGTACTATCCCTATTTGCATGCAGACTCTTGAAAAATCCTCTTAACTTTGTTCTTGAACAACTCACGCAGTCTCAAAATATAAAGACACTAAATTATCAAATGTTCGTAATAGAATTTCTGAGTGACAATAAAGGGAAGTGTACATGTGCCTCGGATGTGTGAGGAAATGCGCGCGCGCGCGTGTCAATGTGTCATTTCAGACACAAACGACAAAGTATTGGCTTTGTGTGGAGCCAAAGGAAATTGTGTGGAGCCAAAGCAGAGAAAGGGGCAGCCGTCGCTAACGCTTCCCCACCAGCCAAACACCAATAAATACAACAAGGTGTAATAAGCCCATATCCAAAATCTACTCAAACCTCCTTCGCCGAACCAGCGAAAATGGACAGCAAAACACATGTCCTGGTATTCCCTTTCCAAGCACAAGGTCACATAAACCCATTGGTACAATTCTCCAAGCGCCTTGCCTCCAAAGGCCTTAAGGTCACCCTGGTTGTCACCAAGAAGTCCTTGCAATCCCAAGACAGCTCAATCAAGGTTGAGCACATTGCCGACTTCTTGGAGGACAGCAATCAGATAAGCGATAACGTTGAGTCCTTTATTAATCGCTTCCGAGTCGCGGTTTCACGCGGTTTGCGCGAGCTTATTGAGAAGCAAAACAGCCTTGGATGCCCTGTCAAGATTGTGGTGTATGACTCGAGCATGCCGTGGGTCTTAGACATTGCCCACGAACTAGGCCTTTATGGAGCTGTGTTCTCCACTCAGTCCTGCGCTGTTGGTGCTGTTTACTACCATATGTATAAAGGGTCATTGAAGAATATTGGTCCTGTTGAAGGGTCTACGGTGTCGCTGCCTTCAATGCCATTGATGGAAACCAAGGATCTGTCTTCTTTCATCTATGACATGGGCTCATATCCATCCATGTTAAGGCTTGTTGTAAATCAATTCTCGAATTGGGAAAAAGCTGATTGGCGCTTGTTCAACACTTTCGACAAGCTGGAAGGTGAGGTATGTTTGATGTTTCCCTTGATCCTCTTCCTACCACCCTCAGTCTATAGCTAGTCACGCACGTTAGTGGTGGCTGAGTGGCTTTACTTCATTGAAGGTGATCATCATGGTCAGACGTAATCGAATAATCACCTCTAGGTATCGTTAGCAAGTGTCGTTGTAATCCGCTAGCAACTATTTATGCCTCTGAAAGGCTATCGCTAGCAACTAGTTATGCCTCTGAAAGGCTATTCCATTTAAATCCGCTAGCAAGTGTCGCTGTAATTCCATGTTGGGTTCTTCTAGTCGAATGAGAGGGTGTGTTTGGTCTGCTCCAAGGTTGGCAAGGATATCCGGGTAGAAAGACGAGCGGCTTAGGGTGGCTCATAACTAGTTGGCAAGGACAACTAGTCATGCCTCTGCAGTAGCCTGGGGCGGCTCATGCATGTTTGACGCGTAGAAAGACGAGTCTAAGCAAAGTCAAGGACTAGAGATGAGTTTAAGTCCCTCACGTCGCCCTGGGCAATTGTAACCTTCCTTGGCTCACTGTCGCCTAATATAAACATTTTGGGCTCCTAAGTTTTGGATTATTATAGCCTCATCAGTTTCCTTCATCTTACCATATACATACATTTCTCTGGGTCGACGCAGACGTCTTTTGTTTGTGCCCGAAACATCAGTTTCATAATTCTCAATTTGTCGTTGCAAACGGGAAGAAGTCAAAAGCAGCACTATTAGGACACATCCCCCGCCACTCCTCATCCCAAAATTGTAAACCTAGCAACTGAAAGCTTTGGACATAGCTCACGAGTTGGGTATATATGGAGCTTCGTTTTTCACTCAGTCTTGTGCTGTTTCTGCCATATATTACCATATGACTCATGTGTCTTTGGAAATTGGTTCGCTGGAGGGGGAAAATGTGTTGTCACCATCAATGCCGTTGATGGGTGTAAAGGATTTGCCTTCTTTCATATCCGATATGGACACGTATCCAGCTTTCGTAGGCTTGTTCTTGACCGGTTCTCTGATTTTGATAAGGCGGATTGGCTGTTGTTCAACTCCTTTGACAAGCCGGAACGTAAAGTATGTTTTGTACATGACTGGTCAATGAGGTAGATTCCCTTGCAGGCCTCTATAAAATAACAAACATTCAGCAATAAAAAAGTCGTGCGTCAACATATATGAGTGTGAAATTTAGACATTCCCTACCAATTTCGTGTAAAACAACGTTTACACGATTCTGTTAGTGAACTTATTTGAGTTAGACTCCTAATAGAGAGCCATGGCGCAACAGCAAGTGGTAACGACCTTTGTCTATTAGTCAAGAATTTTCGAACAAAACTGTCATATACATTTCTGAAGTGCTCCACCTCCACCATTTTCAACTCGACTAAATTCATCACACAGGCCCCGGGGCATATCAAGTCCCAATAATTTGTTTAGTTCTTCAAAATTGCTGATCGTGTTATTACTGCCTGTAGGTCGTGAACTGGATGGCAAGCCAATGGCCGGTCAAGACCGTAGGACCAACCATTCCATCAATGTACTTAGACAAGCGATTGGAAGATGACAGAGACTACGACCTCAGTCTCTTCAAGCCTGGTGACGATGATTGCATAAGGTGGCTAGACACCAAAGAAACTGGCTCAGTTGTTTACGTATCGTTCGGGAGCCTGGCCAACCTTAAAGAAGATCAGATGGAGGAACTAGCATGTGGATTGAAGCGGAGCAACCGCTACTTCCTGTGGGTGGTCAGAGCTTCAGAAGAGAGTAAGCTCCCTACCAATTTCTCGACAGAGGCATCCGAGAACGGTCTGGTAGTGAACTGGTGTCCTCAGCTCAAGGTTTTGGCTCACCCGGCAATGGGCTGTTTCATGACTCATTGCGGGTGGAACTCAATACTGGAAGCATTGAGTTTGGGCGTGCCGATGCTGGCAGTGCCGCAGTGGACGGACCAACCTACTAATGCCAAGTATGTTGTGGATATATGGCAAGCCGGGGTTCGAGTTAAGGTAGACGAGAAGGGGATGATTAGAAGGGAGGAAATTGAGACGTGCATAAGAGAAGTCATGGAAGGGGAGAGAGGTAATGAGCTTAAACGGAATGCTGTCAGGTGGAAGGAATTAGCCAAAGCGGCAGTAGATGAAGGTGGTAGCTCTGATAAGCACATCGACGAGTTCATTTCAGAACTTGCGTGCAACTAGTTCAGATGAATAGTTTGATTCCACTATTGTAGATGCATATTTGCATTTCTTTTGAAACCTTTTACTGGTTTACAAAGAATTTGCAAACGAGTTCACAGCAATAATGCTCTCTACTTCAGAGTTTGTAGGCTACCACCTCAGAAGTAGTACAATAAGCAAACCACCATCGCTACAAAACATGTGATGGTTCTAGCATATGTAAATTGCTCAGCAGCCATTTCCCCGGACAAATGAATCACTACTAGAAACACACTAGGCCAATGGCTAATATAAGGACAAAACTGTTCGAAACGTAATTGACTCACAAGTTATATTAACTAGCTAACGTGCCCGTGCAATGCACGGGGCGTGATGCAATTTGGTTTAGTATCAATAAGGTACTTTAATATTGCTGATTCAATTCAAACTTCTAAAAGACAAAGAAAGATAATTAATTTCAAAGTAAAATGAGCTATTTAATTTATGCATCTTAAACATAATAGTTGACATTGCTCAGGTATGTAAGTTTTTCTAATAAATTAGTTAACTGCCTAACATATAAAAATCATAGCAAAACATAGAGAACCTTTAAGCCTAAACTTTGATTATAGACCATTTTATCATCTAAAATTACTATTAAGGGAAAAGATGTATGACATATTTCACCAAAATTCTGTTTTTGAGTCCTTTTATCCTCATTAACTCTTTTGTGAACCAGAATCTAGTAAAGAATATTTACACATTGTATATAATGATAGATAGTCTCTTTTAGTGACAAAAGGATGTGAACTTATCGAAAAAGTGTGTTGATTTACTTTCACTTGTTCTCTCTCCTTTGTGTAAAATATTAGTAAATCTACATATATCCAGTCACACATAATATATTCTTTGATGAGAAGTATGGTATTACATGTGTTTTTTAGATCAGTTCATACCATTAAGAAATTGTTCAAACCTCAAAAATGACCATTTGAGCAAAGATAACTATTGGATAATTGTACATAGGTACCAAAACATGATCGGAAGAAAAGCTGCTCTAGTGAAAGCAATAAGAGTTCATTGTCCTAGTACAACTTTAATTTTTTTCTGCGTGCAAGTTTTGTCGAATTCGCCGCCATTACTACCGCTACCACCGCCACTTCCATTGTATTCCTACTTGCATGTACATTTAACATTGTTGCAATCAATCACCACTACTTCAAACCACAATCAACCCCATTACCAAACATATAATACCATTCACATGTGCAACATCGCTTGAAACTTTACTGCTGATGCCACGTCTACCCCTACTTTTTGCTAGCATTAAGAATTGTAATTTTTGTAATGGAGTTAAAATTTGTCTTAGATCTCATTACCTTACATTCTTTCTATTCTCCAAAATTCTTCTGATCGGAACTACTTGTTCTCCCATCAAAGTCAATTACTTATTGTAATTTAATTTAAGAAAGGATCGGTTTTAAATCAAGTATAACATGTTAGACTTAAAAGATTATTGCATGACACCATAAACTTACGAAAAAGCTTACAAAAACATATAATTTTATCCAAAGTTACTTTTAGCAATCTCAATAGAGCAAATGTTTTGTAGAGCAAATGTTGCTCTACAAAACATGTGATGGTTCTTGCATACGTAAACTGTTGGAGACACAACAGAAATGTATAATTAGGACCCTAAAAAGGGAACACAGTAATCACTAAATAATTAGGACCCTAAAAAGGGAACACAGTAAAGCGGAGAAATAACTGTTGGAGACACAACAGAAATGTATAGAAGATGACTTCTATGGATGATAAAAATAATAATAATAATAATTAACAATAAAAAAAAGACTTACAAGGCTTACACATTAAACTACTATTTATTATTTATCTTAGTTAAAAATTTATATCACTCTACATACCCTCTCATGCGTGGCCCGACTAACTTTTGAGTAGACCCGACACATGGAGAAATAGACTAGATAGCGGTACATGAGTTAATTTTTGAATTGTCTGTTGGGCCTCAAATTTGACGAGCTTTGACACCATGTAAAAATATCCAACTCAAAACCAATATGTAATAAGGGGAGAAGCTTACTAAGGCTCGTATACTGAAATATTATTTATATTTATTCGATATGAAATTTATATCTCTCACAGGGAAGGACATAAATTGAGGATGAAGCTATGCCATATAGGATAGCTTAGCAAAGGAAAAGTTGCGATCAGTTACCTAAAGTACGAACATATTTGGCTAGTCTATTTACAAAAGACCTAGGCACGGATGTGAAAGAAAACTTCTAGAAAGATGGGGTATGAATGTATAGAGAAATAGTATACAAAAGACCCAGCTGGACACTTGATTAAACTTTAATCTACTAGTTTAATATTGGAGATTCTAATATTCATGTCATCTCAAGATAGTGTATGAATGTATACAGAAATAGTTTCTTCGATAAATTGTGCATGATATTGTAGTAATATGATTATACAAATAGTATATAATGTTCATCACAAACAAGTTCTTAGTTCAACGCAAAACGACTACAATGAGTGTTCCCGATGTGTTCAACCTAAATTCAATGATTGTGAACTTCCATATTTTGACGGTGTTCCCGATGTGTTCAACCAAAAGGTGTTGTTAACAAATTGTACCTGCTAAAACATAACATTCGTCGAACATAAATAGTCAATCTGCACATTCACATGAAATTAAGGGAAAATTGTAGTCCATTTTTCTACGTACACTTTCGGTTTGGTTACTAATTAGTAGGGACCGATCTATATATTTGTCACTAAAACTTGTTTACCCACATGGATATGGTGAAAAATTTCAAGTAAAAAAGTTGAAAAATAATAGCATTTTTAAAAAAAAAAACTATAAATTTAATCTAAATCTAAAATTTCACACCACTTTTCTCACTAAAAATGAAGCTATTTCATTAATATATATGTCAATAAAAGCCATTTGAAGTTTAAAAGAGCTTAAATTTAGAGTGGAATTTATGAAACCTACTCGATCTCATATGAATTTAGAGTTTGACTAAAACTTTCTTTTTCCGACTTGATCTCGTATACAGGTTTCGTATGTGCACAACTTTCATTTGTGTATACTGGACAGTGAGTAGTGAATAGCAATGAATGGTTTTATTTCACTAAATTGTGGATATCCGATATTAAAAAGTAAGTGAGGTTATATGCAAATTTATTAATTACCTCTATATAAATGTGATACAAGTACTAATATACATGCACATACAATTCTTTTTGCGCATCCTATGAAATTGAAGATTGCAAATGCTTCAAGTTTATTGAATGTTGCTCGCTGCACATTCGAACAATTTTATTACATTAGCGAGTAAAACTTTTTACATGCAACTTTTGGCCCTCCTCGGCATGACATCCTGAAACCGTCCCTTCTAATCGGCGGCTCGTTCCAGTCATCGTTGATAAATGCTATTGTAAGGAGGGGTTTTCGAATCAGGCATTCACCCTTTCGTTGTAGGGATTTTCTCCAACATTACCCTTGTACTAATATTAAACGATTTTTGAGCTCATTGCTTAGTGAGATACATTATTGGGTTAATTACACTCATGTCCCTGAGGTTTGGGTGAAACTACACGAGTATCCATAAGTTTGGAAAATAGGCACTTATGTCCTTTGACCTAACGGACTACCCAAATACATAACATAATGATCAAAATGACCTTTTTGCCCATGATTCGAAAGGTAATTTCTTTGTCATCCCACTCCTGCTATCTCCCTAATTTTCATATTAGGATTTCAGAATCTTCTTCACCATAACATTTGATTGCAGTTTGTTTGAAGCATCAAAACCACGATGGATCCCTTCTTCAAAACCCACCATAACCGTCCTCACGCCACTACCCCGTCATAGGCGCCTCAATGGCCCAGCCTGTTGCCCGCAATCCCATGCCCATTGGTGGCCACCTATAACTTCCACAAAGTGTACCACTGGCACCACCCCAGATACGAAACCTCAGGTAAGGACCCACCGTCGCTGCCTCCCAACAACGCTATATCACCGCCGCTAGTCCCCCTATATTCCCCACTAGACTGCCGGTCGAAAAACACCAACATGTGCTCCACCTTCCTCATGTCGATCTGGATCTCTTGAGTTGATTCAAAAGGACCCGAAGGTGGGGTTTAGATCAACGAGACTCTAATGGCTCTGTTGTTCAAGTTGGATTCAATTTGGGGTGTCGATTCGGGTGTGAGGGATTTGAGGAAAGGCATTACCAGGTTGGCAAGCCTTACAAGTTATGAGTAGATATTGAATTTGTAAATGAGGGGTTTCTGAGAGTTGGGGGAGAATGATTCTGATTGGAGATGAATGGCGGCTGGGTGGTGGAGGGTGGGCCCGTCGACGGGGTGGTGGAGGGTGGTGATGGCAGCCGGATGTTGGGAGGGTGGGGGCAGCGGCGTGGGAGAAGATTTGGAGAAGAAAGGGATGAAATTGTAAAGGGAAGAGATAGAAGGGTAAGTAAGATTGTCATTTTAAAAATATATATTGATGAAATCATAAAAAAAAATATTTTTTGGACGGATACTTAACGGAAGGACACAAGTGATACATTTTTAACGTTTGTGGTCACGGTTTGTTACCTTTTGAAACTTAGTATCCTTGACTGTAATTTCACCCAAACCTCAAGGACATGGGTGTAATTAACCCAACATTATTTTACTAATGAAGCGCAAAATCTATACTTTTTACTAGTAAATCCCCTTAATAGTTCAGAGCTAAACAGTATAATGCAATTAAACTTAGCTATAATGTTGCAAAGTATGGAACGAAATGTGGACAAAGATAATCATCGTAAGGCTCACTTTCTTCTACTCGAGTGAAATGATCTTGCAGATTGACTATTTACATGGTGAAGAATTTAATCAACTATTTGGAAGCACACTTGCATATATGTTATCTACCATGAATCAACAGCTACATTCATGCCCATCTTACCATACAACAACAAAGTAGCCCTGTCGCTGCTCTATCACCACAAATCATATATTCTTCCACCTTACTTACAGCATTGTGAATCAAGGGTCATAGGTAGAGAATGGAGAGACGAGAGATTGCCACTAGTACCAGAACACATGTCCTGGTACTCCCTTTCCCAGTACAAGGTCACGTAAACCCAATGGTACACTTCTCCAAGCGCTTAGCCTCAAAAGGCCTTGAGGTCACACTAGTTGCCACTACCAAATCCGTGCAACCCCAGGACAGCTCAATCAAGATTGAGCATATCTCTGACTGCTTCGAGGAAGGTGGTCAGAAAACCGATAGTCATGATGCCATGTTTGATCACTTCAGAATGGCTGTTTCGCGTGGTTTGCCGGAGCTTATTGAGAAGCAAAAGAGCTTAGGATGCCCTGTCAAACTTGTTATGTATGATTCAGCCGTGCCAAGGGTTTTAGACACAGCCCACCAACTGGGCCTATATGGAGCTGCATTCTTCACTCAATCCTGTGCTGCTTGTACCATTTACTACCATGAGCATCAAAGGTCGTTACAAAATGATCCTAGTGAAGGGTCTACGGTATCAATGCCTTCGATGTCGTTATTGGGAACCAAGGATTTGCCTTCACTCATCTGTGAATCAGTTCTCCAACACTTTTGACAAGCTATGTTAGTTATGTTTCTCTTTCTCCTTCTCCCACCTTCTTCACCGTCACTATATTCCTAGTCGCTAGTCATGTACTGTTAGTGGGGGACGGTGTGGCTTGCGTTCATTCGATCTGATCATCAATTGCACTTGCTAGATGACGTTAAAAGATCACCTTAAGTGTTAAGTTATCCGAAAGAACACTAACAAAGGGTATCACATAACCTTTCGTCTCAGTTAAGTGACTCGCCATTGTTACGTGACAAAAAGAAACTATGCTTTTTATAGTTATTCTGGTAGAGAAATAACCGGTGGGAGAAACCAAATAAATCCATAAACATTGCAACAGCGGAACCCAGTAGGACTGTGCCATCTTCCCTCATGAGTTGTCACCATTTCACAAAAGTTGGTAGGTCAAGGGTGTGTTTAATAGGGTTTTCCTTTTAAGTTTTGGCTTCCAAAAAGCAAAAATAAAAACTAGTTTTGGTTTATTTTGGATAAAAGCTTGTAGACGTTTGATATAAGTTGTCAAAATCAGTTTTCCACTTTATTTTCTTCTTTTCTTGTTCTTCTTTCTTTGATACGTCCTTCCCAGCGAACACACAATTCGCCACTAACCACCACCCATTGCCACCAACCCTACGCCGCTCTCGCCACCAACCCATCGCTACCAACCACCATCAAACGCCACCACCTGCCATAACCACCCAACACCACCACTCATAACCACCTGACATCGATCACTACCACTTAAACCCATACAAGTAATTATCAACCATTGCACAGATCCACCGTGATGTGACCATTAACGAACCGAACTTCGGCTTCGTCTAACAGATCCACCACGATATTACCGTCGATGAACCAAATGCCAGCATTGTCTCATAGATCCACTACGATTTCCTACAAATCTAGCAAACTTGGAGTGCGATTATCAAAGAGAGAAAGAAAGAGAAATAATATTTGGGGGTGGTAGTGTTAGGTTTTAAACGTGATATTGGTGTTGGTTTTTGGTTGGTGGTCGTTTTGCGTGGTGGTGTTGGGTGGTTAAGACGGTGGCAATATGTATTATGATAGCGATAGGTATGGATATGGTGGTGGTTTTTTTGCAGGGACAATGGTTGTTGGCATGCGGCAAATTCAGATTCAGAGGAGTGGTGGTAGTGATCGATGTTAGAGACTTGGGTGTTCGGCGGTGTTGGTCAAGTGTAATGGTGTGGGTGATGGTGTGTTCAGAAAGTTGGCCAAAGTTAGTGGTAGTGATAGGCCGACGATCTATAACTATGGTGGTTTGCACTGTTGGTAGTTTGGTGCTGAGGGTGTTGGTTGGTGTTGGTGGTGGTGGCAGTCAGTAGCTGTCAAGTCCTACATCGATAATACATGTGGTTTGTGATTAGTTCTTATACCTGGTGGACTTTTCCTACTCTTGAGCGTGCTTTTGGGTTGGACACCAGGTTCAACATGGTATTAGAGCTAGGCCCCTGCCGCCCCATTCGATCTAACAGGACCACCTCTTATTCCCACGCTTCGCGTGAGGGCGGGTGTCAAGTCTTACATCGACAATACATGGAGTTTGAGAATGGTTCTTATATCTGGTGGGCTTCCCCAACTCTTGAGAATGATTTTGGGTTGGACACCAGGTTCAACAGTAGCTATGGTGGTTAGCAATGCTCGTTGTTTTGGTGCTTGGCGGTGATAGGTGCCGGTGATGAAGGTTGAATGGAAAAAAATAAGGATAATAATTATTATTTGTCCTCAGTTTTTTTTAAACTGGTCAAAAAACTGAAAACACAAACTGTTTCAAACGATACTCAAGTAGAAGAATTCCATTGCCAACATTTCCACATCTAGCGCAGCGCTTAAGTCAAAGCATAAAAAGGCGGACCCGTAATTAGGCCGGGGAACCATGGTCATCCCCCATATTTAACACGAAAAATATATGCGTTACTAACATTTCATTTGATTCAAGCATTAAAGTTTAAAAATTGGAAATTCCTGATATATATTATGGGATTTGAACTCTAAAGTTATGTTATTAACAAGTGCCAATAAATTCATTTGGAGTTTGGGGAGAGTTTCAGTTTGGAGTGAATTTATCAGTTTCCTAAGTTTTGTTGTTTTAGTTCCATTTAACAAGAAAATTCTAATTATTTGTTTTGTATAGACAAACACAAAGTTTAACTAATTAATACTTTTCTCGCTACTCAATCTTAAATAATCATTTTCTATATGATATATACTCACGAGTGTTATATGTGAGTATCATTTAGTTGAATTATTTCCAAAATAGTGTGCACGTCTACAAATAAAAAGTCAATAACACTAGAATGTGTACGTAAATTATCCTCAATTTTAGATAAGATACTAGTCCGAATGCACATATAATTCTTTAATACAAATCCCATGAAATTGAAGACTAGAAACGCTTCAAACTTATTTGATGTCGTTTGCTGTAACCATAATTTTTTACATATAAGTTCAGATTTCCAATTGTAATGTTAAACAAAATGCTATTCGCGGCACAATCTAAGTTCAGATTTCCAATGTTTTCCTACTTTGAGTAAATGCTCTATGTGTCATGCTCAACGTAATATTATATGGACGTTGGAGATGCTCTCTCACTTTTGCTTTGTACCAGTCAGGCCCCCACACCCGCGGGGGTTACTTTAGGCAGACAAATATGCTTGTGTATGCTAAAATTCACAGGTTTTAGAAGTAACAATACTATACAATGATATTTACATATGATATATGTTAAAGCTAGTGTTCTTGTTATTACATCACATATGTAAAGTAGGTGTCAAATTTATAGAATCTACATTATCTTTTGTTGTGTTGTGCTGTGTTGGGCAAGTTTGGAGTCAAACATCTTCAAATTCTCTTACGTTCCATTTGGTTGGAAAGGTTGTTGATGGATTATACATAGGTGGAGCTAGTTGGAGAAGATATTCTTTGTGAACAGATTTGGAAGTTGATGGTTGCAAGGATTTCATTGCGTTCTTTTGTGTCCATTTCAGCCACATGTTCAGCTGTTTTACCAATCACCTTTTTCAGCTTTGTTTCCAAATATGGTTTGTTCTAGACTGCCACTACTGTCTATGATCTCACATTGGATTCTACATCTGTGTACGAGAAAATGGTGTGTGAGAAGTGAATACAAATAGGAAGTATGGTAAGAGCTGATAATAATTTGATGATAACTTACTTAGGTACAGTAATGGAGTCCTCGGATGTGCAGCTACAAGTGAAAAGTGTCCCAATTGGTTCATTGGTTGCGCGACTGCATTTATTACATGCAGTATACCATATGCGCTGGGAAAGAGTAGCTTCTTTTATTTTGGCTCCCACCCATGTTGCATTTTTCTATTGTTTAACAATCGTAATAATTCGGATGAGATGAAAATGGCATGACAAGATAACAATAATAGTGAGAAGCAATTACAAACAGATTAATAATAGATAAGTAAGCAAAAGATGGTTTGGCTGATTATTCAGAACCTAATCGACAGCAAGCTATTCGCAGCAAATTATCAAATATTGAGTTAGCAAATGTCCGGGAATCACTCAATTGATTACCCTCAAATGAGCTCAATCTTTGACTCAGTTCATTTCACATAAGTTTGAGTAACATGGTCAGTTACATATACATGTGTAGGTGAGAATCTAATAGTAAGATAGTGAGTTTCATATACTCGTCTAGTTTCGGCTGATCCTTTTTGTTGTGAAAATGCTATTTGATTTCATTCGAAATCTCAAGAATGCCATGACTGACATCTCAATTGTTGGCAGCAATATAAGTGCATAACAAGAATATTTTTTTTGCATAGTTTGTCATTTGCTGAAGGTGAAGGTTGAACAATGACTTCGACGAAGAAGAAAATCTACAGAGGAAAGAAGAGAAGATAAAGAACGCTTATAGTCTACATGGCTGCCTTTACAATAGAGCCTCACATAAGAGTACATTTGCAAAAATATGGAGTATAGATATGGCAAGCTATTAGAAGAAGTATATTACAAAGTGACCGAGTTTTTCCCAGAAATGTTGGCATTTAGAATAGTGAATTATCATGAAATCTAAGATTTCAAATTACAAATGCTAAAAATTATATGAGAAGTGGTTCATATAGTACGAGAGGCAAGGATAGGTCAACATAGCATAAGAGAAACTCGAAGTTAGTCTTTTACAAGAGGTTCATGGTTGCTATCAATGTGATTGTAAAGTGTTTCTACACTGATTGTGCTCACGTAGTAATGGCTTTGCAATATAATTTGAATTATTTGGAATTCTTTTTGTGCTCAAGTAAGTAAACAATTTCCCCTCCTGTTAGCAATTGAAGAAGCTCTTCTTTTTACAGGTACCTAATAGAGCCTAACCTAGGATCTAGCAGTCACATGAACTTAACGTAGATGGTTTGAATATGTACCTCTTGGTACCTAATAATTTACTTTGAACCGCGACCTAATCACTGAAAATGGTTGCAAGGCATGGTGTTAATTTTTGTAATGAAAAAGCTAAAATGCAAAAAGACCAAGACTGCAGATCTTTCTTTGTTTTTAAAAGACCTTGGAACGTTTAACAGCAAACAAATATCAAAGCAGAGTGGCAGCAGTGATCAACTTGCTTATGGCATTCGAGTGGAGTGCCTTCTTACTTGGCGAACATGCCATATTTATAGCCATAGACCGATGGAGCAAGAAGAATTCCCTTAAGTTAAGAGATCTCCGGAACCATCAATTTCGTAAGACGATTGCCCTATATTCCTAATTCCACTGCGCATGTCGGTTTTTCCAAGGCCGATATAATGACTTTTATAAGGGAGAGCTGTAGAAGTTGAGATTTATTATACTCTACAATCAAAACGAAATCGAATACACTTACATGAATCTAATGTAGATGGTTTTCATATGTACCTCTTAGTAACTATAAAATTATTTGCAAAAAAAAACCTAATTTATTGAAAATGGTTGAAAGACATACGAAGGAGTGTAAAGAAAACCCAGGTTGACATTTTTTTGTAACCTAAGAATGATAATCATTGAAAAGAGAAACGAAAAACAGTTTAATCAGCAAAGATATTCAATAGCTAACCTTTTCTGATAACTTTGCAATTGGTGTGATGAAAAACTGGCTGCCTGTTGCTTCATTGGTAGAATCATGAGCTGTGCGTTCTTGGGTGGTTGGATTTGCAAGATACTGTTTGGAAGTCTGAATGTTGTGGATGATGACTTTGTTTTTGTTTTTCCTGAATGACAATATAACAAAACGTGAAATCATTTGAGATTTGACTCTTCATCTGAAATTGAAGGAATGTATGAAAGTAATAGTTTGCATGTGAGTTTTACCATGCTTGCAAGCGTAAGATCTCACGTATGTCTTTGTTGATGTCGATTGTCGACGATGGAGTTGTTGACAATGACAAACCTGTGGGAGGTACAATATAAATTGTTGTAATAGCAGTATAATTTTGTAATTGTTAATTACAATTAAGATGCAAACTGTTGTATGGAGTAGCTTTCACATTGGTGGCAAGTATGATGGGGAACTCGTTGACTATGGCAGCTATTTGCTCACATTCATCGGAGACGAATTCATTCCGAGTTGTCAACCTCATTGGTTTTATCCTAGGCAAATTAGTGTTTAAGATATTGGGGGAAAAAATTAAGTATTTGGTAGGTCATTTCATAAGTTTATGTAAAATGTACGCTTGATCGAAGAGAATGATATCTCGACGGCGTCCTGGACGTCCAGAGGCACGAAATGTCAAATTTTTTTTATTGAGAGTACCTCAATAGCGATTGCAAGAAGTTCTGTCAAGTAAAGAGAAAGAGGTATATAAGATATAAGTAAATATCACCTGCAAATGGAAGTGAGTGGATTTATACCGTTTGTCCCAACGTAGTTGAAAGTACATGAAAGTTGGACAAACTTGTACATGTGCATCATTGCATTGTTCGCGTCATGAGCATTTTCTATAGTAATGTTTGAGTTGTGGATGATGAGATAGTCAATATCAACTACGCGTGGTTTGATAGGAGCTTTTTGTATGGTTCCATTTATGAAGAGGTAGCTCTTATCAATGTTTAGCATACTGCTGAATGCAGGGATTTCATCATCAAATGTTGTTGCCTGAATTTTGGTGCCCTGCAGTTTCTGCAAAAAGAATAAGAAATGTACGAATGTACATGATTAAAAATTATAAGAAAAAGAATTAACCTCTTCATCAGCAAGTATATAACGTTGGAACTGTGTTGTGCCTAATATAGATGTCTGGGCATGCCTTTTTTTGAGGACGTGAAGTTTTGCTTTCTACAGCCTCGTTCTGTCATCCAGTTGTCGTAGAATCATATGAGTTGTCTCAGTTTATATTGTCAAAGATTGTCTTTTTAGCTGTAAGTAAACTGAACATGAAGGTATGCATATTGTTTTTTTGTAGAACCATGAAGGATGACACAAGTTTAGTAGAATGTTTTGAGTTAGAGTAAGTTGTTATATGATTGGTTGCGTTTGCAATCATTAAATATAGTTCTTTAAGTAAGAATAGATGACATGTTTATCATTTTGGTGTATGTTTCACATTAGGCTGGTGATATTTTGGAGTTATTTATGAACTAAAATTTAAATATTAACAACTGAACTAAAGCATGTATGAAAGAGAGAGGGAGAAGAACAAACTCACACTTTTTTTTGTCTTCTTTTTACTGGCCGGTTATCTGAAGACTTTGTTAAAGCAAGTTTGTGTTATCTATCTTTTCAGGTAATTATGAGCTGAAAATGGTTGACAACTAAACTAAGTTATATTTACCAATTGTAATGATTTAAGGTATTGAGGAGCTGAATGCGGAAGTAGCTATGCAAGTGAAAGTGGAGTTGCCTATCTTTCTGGGAGTATTTTCATATTTATTGAGTACGAAATAGATATACTGTTTTCGAGCTTTTTCCTTAAGATCAAGTGAAAATGCATTGGCAGTGAATTGTGTAGACATGCGAGACTGAAGATGTCGTTTGCAAATAAGCTACTATCAAATCACTCTTTGACTATAATTTGAATGAAAATGTGCTATATAATTGCATATTTACAATATAAGTATGCTGATTTTGGGATTGTTGACGAACTAAAATGTCAATGTTAATAAGCTCAATGAAGTAAGTAAGAATGAGATCGAGAAAGAGAAGAAGAAAATGGCGCAAAGAATGAGAAGTAATTATTGAAATGAGGAATAGTTATACGTGTTGTTTGAAGTTGACACTGTCCAGTTTGTCATAGTTATTGACTCTTCATCTAGAGAGTATGACAATGTAAGCTTTTGGCATTTGTATGTGACGCTAGTTGAACCACCTGCGCAGTGGTTTGATAAGAACTTGGTTAGAGGTAAAAAAAAAATTAGTCCTCATAAGTGTTTAAGTTATGGAAGCAAGGCAAGGTTATAATTATACTTCACTTATTAGGTTTTTAAGTAGATATACTCAGATTATCTATATTTTTGTTATTAATTTTAAGTTGCTCTTGTAGAGCAATGTGTTTAATAAGAGCATTAAGCTACAGCTACTATAGTACACTACATGTAAAGAAATGATTTTGTCAAACGAGAAGCGTTTAGTATCATAAGTGATGAGAATCAAAACATTACTTTCCAATATTCAGAGTGCATCTATATGCTCAATTATTTTTCATTTAGCTGTGAACTTAAAATTGATGTTCAGAATTATTGAGCAAAAAGATTTCAATGTTGAGATGATAAATGAAGTAGGCAGTTAGCATAACAATTACCCATTGAATGAGTAGGCTGTTAGCATAACAATTAGCATTCCCATATGCATCCTGAGATACTAATCACCCATTATAGAGCTCATACCTAGCACATTTGAGTTTTCATTTTCAATTACAGCACATAGTATAGCCAATCCTGGAACATATGTAAGAGTATCTTTTATGTCTTTGCGCAGGCGAAACCAGAGACAGTGGACAAAATGTGCGCCATTGTGAGAAAACAACTTGCTTTTCAGTCACTGGAGAGTCAAAGTTTGTAGTGCTTGGGGCTGATTCTCTTGACACGGTATCGATTTTCTACTCATGTGTTATCAACGTGGTCAAACTGATAAATACGTGATTTGCTCACATAATAAAGCACCTGTTTGGTGCTCCTATTTGTGTTACTCGCAGATGCCTTTTTTTTTACTTGCTCTGCATCTTCTTATTTCTCTCATATTACGAATACATATTCCAAATCACTCACCTAAAATAGTCCTTTTTTGCATTTTTGTGTTTTCTGCTGAAGGCTACAATAACGCCTCAACTGTAAGTCCTTATGATAAATTGCTTTGGTACCGGTCACTTTGTCAGCGAGGTTGCTGTTGTCCAAGCATATAATTAGTCCTTATCCTCTCAATGATCATGTTATAGTTTTCAATTAGGTTGAGTAACATTTAGCTTTAAGATACTCTTCATAAGACTCTCAAGTAATGGAAATTAGTGTTAGGAGTTGCCTTTACAAACTTATTAATATCTTACCATTGCACTTTGTCCAACTAACTGCTGAAGTTTCACCCTGTGTAATTGACTTGGAGGAGAGGCCACATTCAGTAATCTTAATCTTCATTTATCTCTTTTACTCCTCTTTCATTCGTCTATCAATCTTGCGATTTCCAGTTCTTTCTTTTTTACTTCAATTTTTTTATTTGTGCTTCATGATTTTCATGCCCAAAAACTTAGAGGCCAACATGTGCAATTGGGAGCCGAGTATGACACAGTGAACTGTTGGAATTGAGGGGGCTCCTTAAGAAATCAAAGGCACATAAGTGAGAAACTACTGATATTGTATTGAAAATGCCAAATGGTGAAAGCTTAGTAATGTTTCCTGGGAGGTTTAAGCTGAGTATTTGGAGAAGCTGTGTGCAATCTCCATATAAAAATTAATTGGAGGTATGTGCCAGTTATAGAATAAAAAGAATGGAAATCGGATTCCATACCACACGCTACCCCCCCCCCCCCCCCCCCCACCCACATGCACCCACTCCCATGTAGAAACAGTGTTAAGAGCAGAAGTTCCTATAACAAAGGCTGGCCTATGGCTAACGCAAGGTAGAAGATCTGTTTTCCATTGCAATACAAAAGATAAAATGAAAGAGACGAATTTGGGAGAAAAGAACTGAGACGAAAATCTGTATCACAAGACTAAGAGGGTGTTTGGGGTTGATTTTGGGATGGTCAAACCTGATTTAATCTAGATTAAATCAGGTGTGTGAGTTTTTGGCAAAAGAGATTATGAGATTTAATCTGGCTAAAAAAGTTAAAAACTAATTAAATCCATAATCCGGGAAAGTGAGGATTATGAAATAATCACTTTTTCCATAATCAGGTTTGACCATTTAATTTACTATCATATCCTCATTTTTTTCACAAAAAGGCATTTCATACCCTTTTAACTAATTATTGAGTGTGACTGTAAATTAGCTTTTGCAGTTATATTCTCTTCTACGCTAACAGAGAGTGGGAGCACAACAGTTCATCAACAACCGCCTTCTTCCTCCCCACCATTTCTCTACACTCTTCTACCTTTAATTCAGAATAAGAAGTGACAACTTTCTATACGCTCTTTTTGAGGACACGGTAGGCAAATCAAAATTAGCTTGATGTTTTCCCATTGACTCGATAACCGATGCTATGTCTGTGATTGTTTTGTAACGAACAAGTTTCTCATTTAAGCTGTAAGTGCGTTGGAAATCCTCAGATAATAGATTGAAAAACTTCTCCCACAAGAGTTTTGGATTGCCGACCTCACAATGTACAAGAAGGGTCGCAAAGAGCTGGCGTAGTCCAGAGGGCATTTGAAAAGTAGATGCCTCTTGAAGGCATTCTTCAATAGCATTGTCCCCTTCTAGTAATCCATATGCCTGTGCAACTGCTCGAAATGATGAATAAAATACTCCATCTACTGTCTTCAATCCGTTGAATGAAGTGGGACCTCTGACATGAAGAAGAAGTAGGCACAAATAGTAGTGTTCACCTTCTGTTGGATTGACACATACTATGCGACTAACTGAGAAACGCTGATGTCTTGGTTCCCATGTTCGATACCCATAATTCCATACGTAGTGTTCAGGAAATTCAGAATACAAGTACTTGGGGCTATCTTTGTTCAACTGGTTAATTCTAAAAAAATCAGTTAACATTGTACGTGATGTTCTATCGTCTGAAGCTAAATGAGCAAGATCATATGTTTCATAAAGGACTACTGACCGTAGGTTAGGCAGATGAAGGTGAAGAACCACAACAGACGGTGCAATGTCATTTAGTGGGAAGCCAAAAATTCGCCAAGCTGATTCTGTGGGAGACACCCATCTAGCACTTTGAAAGTGGCTGATTTCATCAATCGAAACACTTGTTTCCTCACTGACTACTTGGAATAAGACACGGTCATGACCTTTGTATATATACTTGTACAAGTACTTGACGGCCTTTATAGAAGAACAAATCTCTGCATTGATGTGGCAATTAAATTTAGCAAGCAAGTACGGATCGTAAGGGACAACCCAACCATTGTGCAATGTCTCCTTACGAAGATATACGCTTCTTCCATTGTTTCTTCTTCGATATATAGGATAAGAGTTGTAACCACATGTAGTACATTCAGAAAAAGGCCGAGGATATTTATTTTTGCAGTAGCCTTTGTTGTTCATGCATACATTATCAGGTTTCAAAACACCACACGGTCCATGCATCGTATGGTTGATCACAACATTGTAAAGAAGTGAATTTTCATCTTTATTTGGAATTTCAGCACTTATGAATTTGTCAAAATCATTTGAGTTGTGTATCTTGTATCCACGCTTCAAAATAACTAAAAAATGCGCGTGGGGAAGGCATCTTTTCTTAAATTTTATGACGTAATTAAAAAACAAATGCAGCTACATGACCGAATATTTCATTTTTGACAATTTCGTCCTTGGCTTCGATCAGTTTAGAATGAAATAATCGTGCAACTAAGTCTGGTCTATCCGAAGCATCTTGTCCCGAGTATAGTTCCTCTTGAATTTCAGGCCAATTTGGGTTGCACGTCATTGTTAGGAAAATATCAGGTTTACCATACTTCTGTACTAAAGCCATAGCATTTAGGTACCTTTTCCTCATATCTCTAGGTCCCCCAATGAAGGATGCAGGTAATACCACCCTCTTACAAACATTAGAAATCTGTGTTTCGTCGGATGTGACACAATCGACAATACCTTGATATAAATCAGAACGAATAAGTTTTTGATATATTCGAAAGAAGTCGAGTCGTGTGCTTTCAATTTTGATGTACATGTCTACGATATATTGTTGAAATAGTCATCCAGCATATAAGAGTAGCGATGTTTGATTTTTTCGAATTTGTACAAGTTAGCAATAATACTCACGGCATGAGACACTTGGTCGAGATTTCTTCATTGTAGATAAAGCTGAAATGAATAGACTAATAATAACAAAAGCTAGAGTTTTCTGGTACGTATATCGATTAGATAACTTTATTTGTCTTTCCTTTCTTTATTTTTGTATAGACATATACAAATATCTACATCTATGTATGCATGTGTAAGTATATTGGGAATAACTATAATAGATTCGAGTAGATAGCAGCATCATAATTAAGGTATAATTATGAGCACCTAAATCGACGTATATATGTGTTTGAGATGGATCAATCAAGGCGCCTATGCTAGAATTCTTGAAGGATGTCGGATCACTTCCTTTCGGGTGGATTTTGGTTTAAAGATTTTTCTTTGCAATAGAAGAAACATGTCTATCCTACCTCCATAAGGATGAACAACGTATATATGCGTTTGTGTGCTAGTGCATATTAAGCAAACACAATAGATTAAAATATGTAGCATAATTAGAACTGGTGATTACCATCTTTTTCTGCTCGTATGATGTCGGCCGCATTTTGAGGAGGACAATGAGGCGGATACCGGCTACGATTAGCCTTAGGTTGCTGTGATATTTTTGTGAAGCGAGGAATACTTTGATGCCACCCACTTTCGCCAAATGGAAACAATAGAGGATACTGTAAAGGGTCATAACAACCGTAATAGTGCTTTATTCTGTGGGTACCGCCTGATTTACCATATACAACAATATCACGATCTGTGGATGCGTTTGCCTGCCCTTCTTCAATCCAAATTGCAGCAACCTGCGATGTTGTAGGTGCATTGAGTATTCTTTGATCCATTGTAGGATCACTATGGATAAATATTTGGCTGTTTTCATCAACAATACTGTCTTCTAGCATCCGGAAAAATGAGGCGTATGGGTTAGTATTTAGAATATGTATGATGGCCTCTACAATATCAGGTCGGAGTTCAATAGAGTTCCGAAGACGGTGACTGACCTCATGTTCTGTATCGTAGAAATAAATTTGTAAATACCGCGGGCCGTCTGTGGTTGGAGTTAAATCACCAATATGATGGTACAACTGCCCTTGAACTCTAAATGTATAGCGACCTTTGTGGTTTCTTGTGATGTTGGAATCAACATTTACACCAAGTTATGTGAAAGCGACCATATTATTATATGCTCGTATATATCTTTGGTAGTATATAACATCAGGCTCATAAGAGTGGAGGGGGGGAATTTGTAGCAAGCCTGACTTCTCCATTACAACAGCAAAAACCAAGGGCTTCGTGGGCGAAAAGCTTAGCACTGCAATGTTTACAATAGGTTGGAGGTGATAGAACTGAAGGGGCAGAACCTGGCATACCATGGGCAGGACATTGTCGCTCCCTTCGAGGGTGCCCTATTGTAGCTATTAATTTAAGATACATTAGAAGAATTACATAACAATCCCTTATTAGGTTAGGAAAAGAGATTAGCTTACTGCATTCAGCTGATGCGTTTGCAGTAGCACATGGGCCCAACATGCCACATGTGTTGTGGTAATTAGCTGCAGGAGGTGACATTAAAGAGAGAAATGGTAGAGAACATGGAAGCGTTCGAATATCTATTTAGGTGTATCGCATGAATTACAGAGAGTAATGGAATCTGAAAGAGTTGCAAGTTTAAAGAAACAAGTGAACATACCAACACATAGAGGAGCTGTTAAATTTTCGTGCCGGATAAAGTTTTCCTCTGATGTATGGCTTGGAAATGATGTTGAATTAGGGAGTACTACGGAGCACCTGTCTCCTATATTTATTCAATTCATGGAATGAAGAATTTTGTGTATCTATTTACATGAGTTAATACCTGAAATAACTATGTAAGGCAGCCTATGCCCTTTTTGGTTAGGACGAACTTCAAAGAAGCAGTACCAATAACAAGATGTTGTGAGGATGAACCGGTTTTTTTTGGAAATGGTAATATTCTCTTTTACGTTGGAGCAGGGCAACTTTCTTATCGGAACTCATGTTTGCATAATAATTTCTCTGATATTCTCTTTGAAGCTGAAGTTGTTTTTCTATATGTAGAAATTAAGATAATGTTAGAGAGGTAAAAGTTAGCAGTACCAATGTAATAATATTATCGTATTGACATAATAGAGCTTGTCAACACCTTTGCCTTTGGACGAGCATATATTAGCATCTCTATTCCCTTCGGCTTGCATTCTGATTCAGTAGATACAAGCGTCTTTAGAAGCTGAACATTCTTATTAGCTTAATTTGCGGAAAGTAGTAGTCATAAGTTACTAACATAATATCAAACCAATAGACAAGAATATGTACAATGTGACGTGGACATGTGACATAAGATGTACACAAGTAATGAATGAGCTATAGTAGTTCATACTGTGAAACTTTAGAAGCTGTACGTTTACAAAATTTTGTATTCGTTTTTGTAATGATGATGAAAAAGATGTTTTTTTGCGTACTTTTATCTTTTTTCGTATTCGTTTTGGGTACTTTTTCGAAACAGTAGCAAAAATTGTGAAAACACCCACACCTTTTTTTTAAAAAGGTGAACTCAATGTCAGAAAATTTCTTCTGTGTCAGATTTCTGCTCCCTCCCTATCTCTCTCTCTCTTTCCCTAGCACCACCATGGCACCACCTTAAAACACCAGAGCCGCCACTGAACCACCATAGCACCACCTCTAAAGATTTATGCTCCCTCCCTCTCTTTTCTTCGTTATAATCTTTCTATTTCCACGGCAATCGAAAGTTGATCTTGAAAAGCCAGGTTCGCTCGGCAGTCGGGTACGTGTCGATGGACTCACCATCCACGACAATCAATTTCCACGGCAATCTTTGGACTCACCATATCAGGCGACAGGTTCGCTCGGCAGACTGGGCAGGTTGAGTGAAAAGCCAGCCACGTGTCGATGCAGTCAAAATGGAAGGTCGGGAATGACTCAATCATGGACTCGTTGTTCTTCGGTGAAGCTGGTGTCGATCCCGTACGGGTACTCTGGTGAAGCCCCTCCCCTATTATTCACTCAAACCTCAGCTTGGGGCCGCGGTAGATGGGGAAGATTTCCAGAGAGTGGGGGGGGGGGGAGGGTGTGGAGCGGGGTTGGAAAGAGCAGAGAGTGGGGGGGAGGGTGTGGGTCATGTAGTGTATATTATAAATATTATAAGGATACCAGTACAAAAGTGAAAATTAAAATGATATAAGTACATAAATCCGACAGAAAAAGTAGCTAAAATGAATTGTGAAAATAATAAAAGTACAAGAATGAATTTTCTAACCGAATACAAAAATTATGAACACGAAAACAGAATATGAAAACTAAAAACGAATTACGTAAACGTACGGGCCCTTAAAGTTTAAGTGAACACTCACCTTTTCCTATGTAGAACCAGGTGAGGAGTAACTGGTCTTGAAAATATGCCTGAAGTAGAAGTTCAAAAAGGATAACAACATCAATAAGAATATGTTTTACACCAGCAACAAAAAGTAGAAGAAATTATTGTCCCAAAATGGCCCTTCGATTCATTCAAAATCTGAAGAGTGCCACGATTGAAATTTCAATTGTTCACATTAACTATACGTATATGGTATCTTGGACACCATCTGCTTTGGGAACAGGACAATTTTCTTGCTTATCTCTCTTCTTCTTTATCATCTCTTTTTCTTTTCTCTTTTTGTGATCTTCTTCTCTCCTGTACTAAATTCTCTATGCTTTTCTTGGTACATGTTGCTACTTCTCGCTAAACGAAGGTTACTCTTTTTGGGTTACTTCTCCCCTTTTCTTGTTTCCTACAGTTTTTCTTAGTGGTTGCTATAAACTATTCTATCTTTACTGTCCTTAATTTATGCTACTGTGTTTTAATTCCTCTTACCTAATTTTCAGTTTGTGTACAACGATACCGAAATGAGGCACCTCGGTTTCCCTAATTTGTCCTATTGTGTTTTTGTTCCTCTTATTGTGCTTTAATTATTTAGTTACCGTAGCATTCTTACTTCTTAGAATTTTCTTATTTTAAGAACACAGCTCTCCGGGGGAACATTCCACTCTGTCAGTGTCATATTTGTACCTCTTTTTACTTGTAGTTTTGTTCCTTCAATTTCTTTGAATCTCTCCATATGCCTTTCAACCATTTTCAGTAGATTATATAGTATTTGAAAGTAAATCTATAGGTACTAAAAGAAACATATTTCAACGATCTCTGGAAACGTTTTCCTGTTACCAAAGCAGATGGTATGCAAGATACCATGCACGTGTAGTGTTGTGAACAATGCAGACGTCAGTCGTAGCATTCTTCAGATTTTGAGAATGTAATAACATCAATAACAATATTTTTGCATCAATGACAAAGAATTAGGCATATTATTGGCACCAAAATTGAAAGCAATTATTTGGTAAACAGGTTGGTGGTGCAATTGACAGCAAATCTTTGCGGAACAAGTTATTGACATCAAGTTATTGGCACCAAAATTGGAAGCAAGTCTCTGCTAAATAGGTTACTGGCGCAATTGAAAGCAATTATTGGCAGGAAATTATTGGCGCCGTATATAAGTTGTCCGAGCATTCAGATTTGAAAAAGTTTTGCTGATCCAAGGCCCTGGATAGGTTGATGGTATATAAAAGTTAACTAAACATAAGAATTTGTGAGCGAAAGCTCAATTAGCAGATTGGGGGCTCTCCACTTACTATTATCAAATATTGAGTTTGTCGATAGATGCTCAATTAGCAGATTGGGGATTCTCCACTTACTCTTATTAGATATTGAGTTTGTGAACAAATTTAAATTCTTGCCATTCATGAGTACTCAACCTGCAAACACTAAGAAGAAAGAGATCTTGGCGAAGACATGAAACTCTAATTGATGCCATACTAAAAGATGGCTTTGGAATGTTTACAATGATTTTGGGGGCAATTTGTAGCACTATACTATCGCAAGAGAAGAACAGGAAGTATGGTTGCAACCATTTTTTAATTGAACTTTTCCCTTCATCTCATCTACTAATTGCAACTCCAGTGAGGTCAATTAATTTCTCTTCTTGTTTTTCCTACCTTCGATTGTATTAAAGTTATCCATGCACGGCATCTTTAGTTTCATCTTTGAGACCTCATTGCATACATTTTTATCTTCAGACCGGAAGATCATGAGTTTGTAGTCATGATCTGTATCTGTATCCTCGCAAGATGGTGACGTTAAGCTTTCAACTTCCAGGTTGATACTTTTAGTCAATGACCATGGTCTATAAATTGTCTTTGGCCCAAACCAAAATATATGGATAGAGAGTCAAAGGCACAACAAATCAGCAAGAGAGGAGTTTTGTGAGTATATGCTCAATTACTGGGTTCTCCACTTACTCCTATGATTTTCATTGATGAGTTTTGTCAGCAGAAAAATTGAGTTGAGGTTTCAACCAAGAACACACCCACACACATGATATTTGCAGCATATGTATGCAGCAGAAGGAAAACTATGGAACATTTGCTCATGATCTGTCAGTTTTCCCAATTTATTTGAGCAAACACTTTACTGAAGTTGCAAATTGTGCAGAACATATCAAACTGGACAGATTTATTACAATTTGCAATGCACAGATTTAGGGGGAAAAGCTTTAATTAGAGCTATGCTCAGCAAATTAGTCGTGGCGAAGACTGTTTACAGCGTTTGGGAGGAAAGGAATTTGAGAACTTTCAGAGGACAAAAGATAGAGAAAGAACAGGTATTGGAGAAGAATGAAAATTGGATAAAGTATTAGAAACTGAGTTGGAGGAGGGCTGGTCCCAATGAAACTAACAGACAACTTTGCAAAGTTTGCAACTTGCCCTCCTGTGTTTTACAGGTTGGAGAAAGATAGTTGAGTAGAGATTAGTGACTGTTTTGTAAATGGTGAAATGAGTAGGCAGTTAGCATAACAGTTAGCATTCCCATATGCATCCTCATATAGTAATGACCCATTACAGAACTCATACCTAGAACATTTGAGTTTTCATTTTCAATTTCAGCACATAGTATAGATAATCCTAAAACATATCTAAGGGTATCTTTTATGTCTTTGGGCAGGTCAAACCAGAGACAGTGGACAAAGTATGTGCCATTGTGAGGAAACAACTTGCTCTTCCAGCTGAATCTGCAGTCACTGGAGAGTCAAAGTTTGCAGCACCTGGGGCTGATTCTCTTAACACGGTATCGATTTTCTACTCGTGTGTTATCAATGTGGTCGGTCAAACTGACACATACATGATTTGCCACATGATAAAGCACAAGTTTGGTGCCTCTATTTGCGTTAGTCGCAGAGGCTTTGTTTTTTAGTTGGTCTGCATCTTCTTATATTTCTTATATTACGAATACATATTCCAAATCACTCACCTAAAATAGTCCATTTTCGCGTTTCTGTGTTTTCTGCTAAAGACTACAGCAGCACATCAACTGCAAGTCCCTATGATAAATTGCTTCGCTACTGGTCACTTTGTCAGCTGAGTTGTTGTTGTCCAAGCATATAATTAGTCCTTATCCTCTCAATGATCATGTTATAGTTTTCAATTAAGTCGAGTAACATTTATCTTTAAGATACTCTCCGTAAGACCCTGAACTAATGGAAATTAGTAATAGGAGTTGCCTTTACAAACTTATTAATGGCTCGTCATTCCCCCAGGTGCAATAACTATGTTCCAATTCAAGGTGAAGCTTGACTATTGTACATACAAGAAAACAAAGAGACGGCAATGAAAGAGAGAGGAATGAAAGAAGGGATAATATCATTTTACTCTCCTGAACTATCCACGTTTTGTTATTTTGGTCCCTGAACTTTAAAAGTCGTTAAATCAGTCCCTGTACTTTGTGCCGTTATCAATTTAGTCCCTCCGTTGAGATTTTCTGTCAAAAAAGACCACGTGACAGGCACGGGTCATTTTTTGAGGGGTATCAATGTAAAACCATATATGTTTTTAGGCAAAAAAAAAAAGAGAAAAGAAAACGGGAGAGAGAACAGAAGAGAAGACGGGAGAGAAGATGAGAGATGGCAGCCGGCCCTAGATCGGCGGCGCCACTCCCACCTCGGGACAGCCCCGCTGCCGGCCATGGACCCCATCACCGGCGATCAACTCCGACGCTCCTTCACTGAACGCCATCGCCCAACACCGGGACAGCCCCGCTGCCGGCCCTAGATCGGGAGAGAAGATGAGAGATGGCAGCCGGCCCTAGATCGGCGGCGCCACTCCCACCTCGGGACAGCCCCGCTGCCGGCCATGGACCCCATCACCGGTGATCAACTCCGACGCTCCTTCACTGAACGCCATCGCCCAACACCGGGACAGCTCCGCTGCCGGCCCTAGATCGGGAGAGAAGATGAGAGATGACAGCCGGCCCTAGATCGGCGGTGCCACTCCCACCTCGGGACAGCCCCGCTGCCGGCCATGGACCCCATCACCGGCGATCAACTCCGACGCTCCTTCACTGAACGCCACCGCCCAACACCTCCGCTACCACTTGCCGCAACCAACGCGCCGCTGCCCTGTTTCCTGCAATTCCGGCTACACTAAGGCTACCGGCCATGGATTCGGTCACCGGCGGCAAGCCCGAGTCGAACCCGTTCGGGGCGTGCGGCTTTACCTTCGCGATTCGCAGATCCGGGTTACTCAGAGAGAGAGAGAGAGAAGAAGAGAGAGAGAGAGAGAGAGAGAGAGAGAGAGAGAAGGGGGGGCTAATTAGGGTGAGACTCAGTCCATTTCCGAAAATACCCTTCAAAAAAAGACCCGTGCCTGTCACATGGTCTTTTTTTACGGGAAATCCTAACGGAGGGACTAAATTGATAACGACACATAGTACAGGGACTGATTTAACGAATTTTAAAGTTCAGGGACCAAAATAACAACACCACAAGAAAATATGTATTTGGCGACGGATTTTTAGCGACGGAAGGTATTCCGTCGCTAAAAATGTCTTTAAGCGACGGAATATCCCGTCGTTAAAACTCCGTTGCAAAATACTATTACCGACGGAAGACACCGTCGGTAAAAGTATTTTGCAACGGAATTTTAACGGCAGACTTTTAGCGACGGACCTACCGTCGCTAAATATTTTTATAAAATTCGTAAATTTGAGTTTTTTTTTTTAAAATTATTTAAACGACGGAATAAAACCGTCGCTAAAAAGTCTGTCGCAAAAAGTCTTTATAATAATACATTCACCGACGGAGTTTTAGCGACGGTGTTATTCCGTCGCTAAATATCCTCCATTTAAAAACACATCTGGTTTCTTTCTCTCTCTGAATACCTGCTCTCACCCACCCACCGCCGTTCTCACCTCCGGCGACCCTTCTCTACGGCGACCCAGCTCCGGCGACACTCCCGTCCCCCACCCGACGCCGCGCCACCAAGCCTTGCACTCCGGTCGTGCCACAAAGCCCTCCACTGTCGCCGCGCAACGAAACCCACCACTGTCGCCGCGCAACGAAACCCACCACTGCCGCCGCACCACCAACGCCGCCGCCGTCGTACCCACCTCGAGATTTGTATGTCAATTGCCCTAAATTATCTGAATTTTTTGTTATTTTGTCTTCAATTTAGGTTACATGCCCTAAATTATGCCTGGTTTATTTAGATTTGTATGTCAATTTAGGTTCAATTTTTTGTTAATTTGTCAATTGCCCTAAATTAGAGTACTCATCACTAATATAGTAGTTATAAATTCTGTGGGTTCATCGGTGATAGAAAGTAATGCAAAAGTCTACGTAACCTGCTTACATCTTAACTTATGTGGACAACTATGCTCAATCAGTTTCAAACACCTTTCCATGGTTATGACTTAATCCAAATATAGTAGTAGTAGTAGTAATTAGGTGTGACATACTTCAGTTTGTGGTGCAAATATCTTTCAATTCGTAGAGAAGTGTACGTAGATGTTGGATGGTGCGTTGCATGATTCATGCACATGGGGTATCGAAGTGTACATTGGTTTACTTCTTAACAAAGGTTATTTGTTAAGATTGAGAGATGGCAAGACGTAGGCTGAACATGAAAGCCAATTTAATTAGATCCTCATAACAAATGGATACTGTTAAATAAATAAAATGTTACAAAAGAGAGAGACACATATCGATCCTCAGCGCATATGGTGGAGGGAGATGCAGCAGAAGCAATGGCGGATGTTGTGGATGATGCTTTTGATATGCCGAGGCACGGCATTGCATTGCGTTTGCAGAGAGAGAAAAAGGGAGATAAAACTGGGGGGCCCTCCATTCTTCAATTCATCAGCTCGAATCTCAAAACAATTAAACTACTACTACTACTAGTTGTAATCGTAGTTTCATATGCAGTTTGGACTTTGGACCACACCCTTCATATTCCCATGCAGCTCCAACACGAGCTTTGCAGTGTGTTGTGTGCACCCACCCACCCACCATCCCTCCCACCAACCAAACCCCCATAGCCGCCCCACCTCCCCTCCCCTCCCCTCTTTCTTTCACACACATACACACACACACGAACAAAACAAGTAACGACGACTAGGAGCGCTTGAGATCTTCTGATGTACTCTCGCCGTCTCATTTTGAGTGTCATGCTTTCAATTTTAGTCGGTTTCAAAGTATATAGCAAGCTAGTGCATTACATTTTCTTATGTATTATCCCTAAAAAATAGGGTGATCACATCTAATGCGTTTTCTTGAAACTTTTGCTTGTAGGGGACCTTTGCAGAAAATGTGTAAGTTTTATGACTTGCTAACGTATTTAATTTTTGCTTCCTTAATCAAAATGTAAAGTCAAACAAGACACTCAAAATGAGAGGGAGAGAGTGTCAATTTTACTAGGAAGATTTTGGGTGCAACCTCTGTGAGAGAAATAGCCTACGAATCCCTATTCAGTGACCACTAGTTATAAGTAGATATTGCTAGTGACATTTGTTGCAGACATCATTAGAGACAAATTTTAACAGCAATTTTTTAGTATCCCTATTTCGAAGTTACTAAGCATATTTAGCGACCATCATTTATCGCTATAGGGAAACAGGAGAGAGGGGAGGAATTATAGGCTTTTCCTACGTTATTGGGTTGCAACTAAAGATTTTCTTTTGAGTAATGAGTTTCAAGCAGCAAGAATATCAAAGGATTGAACAAATTAAAAGACTACAAAAGCATTTTAGCGACATTTGAAAGTTGCCAATGTGACTAACACACATCTTGTAATCTTTGCAAATTTGCAAAAGGCTAAAACTGCACAGGAGATGGATTCCCAAAACCAAGCTTATATAAGACTACGGGAGCTGTCTTATTAGCGGTAATATGGAGCATGCGCCATAGCTTGATACTCTTACTCAGGACTTTATCGCACAACAACATTTTGCTTCTTACTTTCCGTGACATAGGTGGCTATTTGGGTGGTGAAATGATGATGTGCGTAGTTGAGATTTTTGTGGTAGTCATTTTAGCTACAACTCACTGTGGATCTGTTTTTTTAGCATCACTTTAACATAATTTGATAGATTTAATTCAGCTATGAAATTGATGCTCGTCGATTGAATAATCATCGATTGGTTTTTCATGTTAAAGTAGGTTAAATGGCTTCTGCTTCGGTGAACAGGGACGTTTCAGTCAACAGGCACTTCTTCAAGGTCATGATGCCTGGTTTTCATACAGAACTTGTATGTCATCCCGCTTTCTCTATGTTTTTGTGTGTGTTAAAAGTTTTATCTTTGGTTAAAAACTTATATGTCTTACTGTATTATGAATATGTTAGGCCATACCGGTAGCATTTTGGCGATTGCTTACCACATTGAGATTTGAAGCAACTTTAACCAGCCGCAAGGGGTCATGGCTTGTTAAATTGAAGAAGAAGGTTGGCCAAGAGGTTCTTTGCTTCGAAGAGGGTTGGAACGAATTCGTGCAACAACATGACCTCCATCTAGGAGACTTTGTAGTCTTTCAACACATGGGGCAAATGCGTTTTCAAGTCAGCGTGTTTGATCAAAGCACTTGTGAAAAGCCTTTCCCCTAATGTTGAACTCTGAGGCGTAATTAGACAATATTTTAAATTAATCGCATCGGATATGTACATTTTGAACAATGTTGTGAACATTGACTATTTGTTTGATAATTTTAGGTTGTTAATTGTGATTATTGATCGATGATTTGTTAATCGATGATTTTAGATTGTTAATCGTGCATTTGATATATTGAGATTGTTGACGGAGGATGGGACTCAATTGGTTTGAATTTTTTATTACAGGTTTGGACATTAAAAAAATAAAAAAAAATTAAAAAATGACTTTAACTTTTAGCGACGGATTAATTCCGTCGCTAAACATTTTATCCCGTCGCTAATTTCGTAAAAAAGAAAATAAATTAAAGTACGTAAAACATAATTAGCGACGGATATTCCGTCGCTAATTCAGAAATAAATCCGTCGCCAAAAGTTCTATATTAGACGACGGATTTTATAATTCCGTCGCAAAACTTTTAGCAACGGCCTTTTATACGAGGGACTTTTAGCGACGGTAATTCCGTCGCTAAAAGTTTTAGCGACGGAATATAGGCCTTTAGCGACGGAAAAATCCGTCGCTAAAGACCTTATTCCTTGTAGTGCAAAACGTAGATAGTTCAGGGGAGTAAAATGATATTATCCCATGAAAGAAAATCTGGGAGAAAAGAAAACAAAGAGACGGCAATGAAAGAGAGATGACAATGAAAGAGAAGGTTAGTCAATGACCATGCTCGCCATTCCCCCAGGTTGATGCTTTTAGTCAATCACCATGCTCTATATCAGAAAACTAAGAGAGAGGAATGAAAGAAAACAAAGAGACGGCAATGAAAGAGAAGGTTACCATAGCTAGACTATGTTCCAATTCAACTACAGAAGGTGAAGCCTGACTATTGTACAGACAAGAAAATTTGGGAGAAAAGAAAGAAGATAAAGCAACAGAAGATAAAATCAAAGAGATGAATCTGGGACAAGTTACCGTAAGTGGACCGCCTTCCAATTCAATTACACAAGGTGAACAGAGAAGAAAATCTGGGAGAAAAGAAAGAAGATAAAGCAAAACAGAGGATAAGCAAGAGCAACTTTAGTTTTTTTTTGTTACAAGAGCAACTTTAGTTGTAACCAAAGCTGGTGCTGGTAAATGAAATTCACGTGTAAGTTTCTCCTGAAGAGCACATAAATGAAAGCACGGCATTGCTGAAGTTTTGACTGAAAATGAGGGAGAATTTTAGAAGATAAAATGTTAGGAAAACTGTCCCTTTTGGTATATGTGTGTGTATATATATATAATATTTTTTTATTATTATTATATAGATGTTAGATTAGATTAGATTAGATATATAAAAGATACTTCATGAGAAGAGCCGTAGTTGGACCATCGTCCTTGCGACATAGGAGATTATCTAATATTGAGTCTATCTTGTTTATACTTTGTGGATTGACCCAAAAGCCATTTTCTCATTAATTAACTCTATGTTGTTTGGCACCGTCACACTGCCTCGTCACCCCAATGCCACCATTTAATTAACAAATGCCCAAAGGGCACCATCAAATTTATCCTCCTCGGTAGTGAAAGATACCGTAATGTTTATATTAACTAATATAATGCGCACTACCAAGTTCCCGAAGTTTGGCACATTATCGTCCCGGGCCATGTTCATGGTAAGAGTGGTGATGTGGCACATTCTTTAGCGTTATATCCGGCAGTTAAAGGCAAGTGAAAGAATGAATTGTCCAAGATTAATTTGATTTGGCATTTTGATTTCTAATTTCTCATCAATTTTTTATTTTCACGTCAATAGTACTCGGATGAGGTTTTTATCCGAAGCATGGTCGGTGTGTTGAGAATCAAACTTATGAAACTTAATTAGTTGTTGCACATTAGTTAAAATAAACTTGATGGTAACAGTGCTGTCGCGAGTGAACTGTTTTGCGGGAGTCAGCTGTATTGGATGTAAATCCTTTTAAAATTTTTGAATGGAATCACACTTTCTTACACAATACAACACATGTCACAATAAAATTAAATAGTAACACATTACAAAATATGTAGAAACAGTCTTACTAAATTATAGAATTAAGCCGAGGCTTTATCCGAAAATATTGATTTGTGCCTCCAGAATCAGTGACTCGATACGTTATAGTACTATCCCTATTTGCATGCAGACTCTTGAAAATCCTCTTAACTTTGTCCTTGAACAACTCACACAATATCAAAATATAAAGACACTAAATTATCAAATGTTCGTAACAGAATTTCTGAGTGACAATAAAGGGCAGTGTACGTGTGCCTCGGATGTGTGAGGAAATGCGCGCGCGTGTGTCAATGTGTCATTTGAGACACAAACGACAAAGTATTGGCTTTGTGTGGAGCCAAAGGAAATTGTGTGGAGCCAAAGCAGAGAAAGGGGCAGCCGTCGCTTCCCCACCAGCCAAACACCTATAAATAAATATTTAACCCGAAAAAAAAACACCTATAAATACAACAAGGTGTAATAAGCCCATATCCAAAATCTACTCAAACCTCCTTCGCCGAACCAGCGAAAATGGAGAGACAGGAAGTGGCCACCGGTAGCAAAACACATGTCCTGGTATTCCCTTTCCAAGCGCAAGGTCACATGAACCCAATGATACAATTCTCCAAGCGCCTTGCCTCCAAAGGCCTTAAGGTCACCCTGGTTGTCACCAAGAAGTCCTTGCAATCCCAAGACAGCTCAATCAAGGTTGAGCACATTGCCGACTTCTTGGAGGATGGCAATCAGATGATCGACAGCGTTGAGTCCTTTGTTGAAAGCTTCCGAGTCGCGGTTTCGCGCGGTTTGCCTGAGCTTATTGAGAAGCAAAACAGCCTTGGATGCCCTGTCAAGGTTGTTGTGTATGACGCGAGCATGCCGTGGGTCTTAGACATAGCCCACCAACTAGGCCTTTATGGAGCTGTGTTCTCCACTCAGTCCTGCGCTGTTGGTGCTGTTTACTACCATATGCATAAAGGGTCATTGAAGAATATTGGTCCTGTTGAAGGGTCTACGGTGTCACTGCCTTCAATGCCATTGATGGAAACCAAGGATCTTTCCTCTTTCATCTATGACGAGGGCTCATATCCGTCCATGTTAAGGCTGGTTGTAAATCAATTCTCGACTTTTGAAAAAGCTGATTGGCGTTTGTTCAACACTTTCGACAAGTTGGAAGGCGAGGTATGTTTCTCTTGATTCCCCTCCTACCCTCAGTGTATAACTAGTACGTACGGTTAGTGGAGGTTGAGTGGTTGCCTTTATTGAAGGCAATCATCATGGTCAGACGTTATTAAAGAATCACCTTAAGGTATCCAACACATTCACTTAACTATATAACATTTTGTTTCACGTCTAACTTACACATATAACTTCATTGTTGTTACGCCACCGTAGGAAGCTATCGATGAATTTTTTTTTATTAGCATGATAAAAAAAAGGGAAATAACATATGGGAAGACATGAATATACGTGTATGCGGCCTCTTCTCCTTAATTGTCACCGGTCGACAAGATGTTGAGAGATTTTGAGTTCAATATTTCAACATGGAGCGTATGTAGCGCTTAGGGTGACTCATGCATGTTTGAGGCGTAGAAAGACGAGTCTAAGCGAATCAAGAACTAGAGATGAGATAAAGCCCTTCACGCCACCCTTGGCAATTCTAACTTAATCTCATAGATTTTCTCTGGGTTGACGCAAAAGTCTTTTGTTTGTGCCCGAAACATCAATTTCATAACCTTTCAATTTGTCATTGCAAATGGCAAGAAGTCAAAAGCAGCACTACTAGGAGACCTCCCCTCTTCCAAAATTCTAAACCTAGCCTAATTGCTGAAAGATAGCCCTTCAATGCTCTCTGCGTATAAACTCAACAAAACGTCTACACCCGTTTAACCTAATCCCCACTTACAGATTCACAAATACAGAGACTGGAAACAAACAATTGGAGACAGGAGAAATGGGTAGCACCAAAGCTCATGCTCTGGTCCTCCCATTCCCAGTGCAAGGCCACATAAACCCAATGCTACAATTCTCCAAACGCCTGGCCTCAAAAGGCCTCAAAGTCACCGTAGTCGCCACCACAAACTCCGTGCAAGCACCAGACAACTCGATCGACATCGAGTACATTCCAGATGGCTCTGACCAAACAGATCAGAAGAAGGATGCCGGGTTAGAACGGTTCAAATCAGTGGCTTCTCGGGTCTTACCGGATCTCATTGAGAAGCTAAATGGATATGGATCATGTCGGGTCAACCTCGTTGTCTATGATTCGATAGTGCCATGGGCTTTGGACGTAGCTTACGAGTTAGATGTGTATGGAGCTTCGCTTTTCACTCAATCTTGTCAGTCTTGTGCTGTTTCCGCCATATATTACCATATGACTCATGGGTCTTTGGAAATTGGTTCATTGGAGGGGGAAAATGTGTTGTCACCATCAATGCCGTTGATGGGTGTCAAGGATTTGCCTTCTTTCATATCCGATATGGACACGTATCCAGCTTTCTTAGGCTTGTTCTTGACCGGTTCTCTGATTTTGATAAGGCGGATTGGCTGTTGTTCAACTCCTTTGACAAGCCGGAACGTAAAGTATGTTTTGTACATGAATGGTCAATGAGGTAGATTCCCTTGCAGGCCTCTATAAAATAACAAACATTCAGCAATAAAAAAGTCGTGCGTCAACATATATGAGTGTGAAATTTAGACATTCCCAACCAATTTCGTGTAAAACAACGTTTACACGATTCTGTTAGTGAACTTATTTGAGTTAGACTCCTAATAGAGAGCCATGGCGCAACAGCAAGTGGTAACGACCTTTGTCTATTAGTCAAGAATTTTCGAACAAAACTGTCATATATATTTCTGAAGTGCTCCACCTCCACCATTTTCAACTCGACTAAATTCATCACACAGGCCCCGGGGCATATCAAGTCCCAATAATTTGTTTAGTTCTTCAAAATTGCTGATCGTGTTATTACTGCCTGTAGGTCGTGAACTGGATGGCAAGCCAATGGCCGGTCAAGACCGTAGGACCAACCATTCCATCAATGTACTTAGACAAGCGATTGGAAGATGACAAAGACTACGCCCTCAGTCTTTTTGAGCCTGGTGATGAAGATTGCATAAAGTGGCTAAACACGAAAGATGCTGGTTCAGTTGTTTACGTATCATTCGGGAGCCTGGCCAACCTTGGAGAAGATCAAATGGAGGAACTAGCATGTGGACTAAAGCAGAGCAACCGGTACTTCCTGTGGGTGGTCAGAGCTTCAGAAGAGAGTAAGCTCCCTACCAATTTCTCGACAGAGGCATCCGAGAACGGTCTGTTAGTGAACTGGTGTCCTCAGCTCAAGGTTTTGGCTCACCCGGCAATGGGCTGTTTCATGACTCATTGCGGGTGGAACTCAATACTGGAAGCATTGAGTTTGGGCGTGCCGATGCTGGCAGTGCCGCAGTGGACGGACCAACCTACTAATGCCAAGTATGTTGTGGATATATGGCAAGCCGGGGTTCGAGTTAAGGTAGACGAGAAGGGGATGATTAGAAGGGAGGAAATTGAGACGTGCATAAGAGAAGTCATGGAAGGGGAGAGAGGTAATGAGCTTAAACGGAATGCTGTCAGGTGGAAGGAATTAGCCAAAGCGGCAGTAGATGAAGGTGGTAGCTCTGATAAGCACATCGACGAGTTCATTTCAGAACTTGCGTGCAACTAGTTCAGATGAATAGTTTGATTCCACTATTGTAGATGCATATTTGCATTTCTTTTGAAACCTTTTACTGGTTTACAAAGAATTTGCAAACGAGTTCACAGCAATAATGCTCTCTACTTCAGAGTTTGTAGGCTACCACCTCAGAGTTTGATGGTTCTAGCATATGTAAATTGCTCAGCAGCCATTTCCCCGGACAAATGAATCACTACTAGAAACACACTAGGCCAATGGCTAATATAAGGACAAAACTGTTCGAAACGTAATGGACTCACAAGTTATATTAATATGATCCCAAATATAAAGTTACACTCCAAAACACTGTTGAGCAAAATATAGATGACCAATTTCTTCCTCCAAGTCGGCACCGCCGCCTTACACACTTTGTGGAGATCAATCTTCTTGGTCAAACATATCAACTCAAAAAGCTTACAACTCTACTTAGTCAAGTGGTTAACACATCACTCAACCAATAATAATTCGTTTTTTAAATGGGTAACACCTAACTCAACCAATCCAAATTCATTCTTCAAATAAGGAACACATATTTAACGAATGAAATTCATCATTTTACATGGGTAACACCTCTTTCTCTTTCTCTTTTGTTTTTTTTTTTTTTCTTTGTTTCTCGTCCACTGTTTTTCTGTCTGCCGTTTTCCTTCTCTTTTTTTATTAATTTTTTTTTTGGTTGACTCTCTCATCTTATCTCTCTCTCTCTCTCTCTCTCTCTCTCTCTCTCTCACACACACACACACACACACACACACACACACACACATATATATATATATATATATATATATATATATATTATACATGTGTATTTCTATTTTGTATTTTTTCCATTGCCTCCAAACTTTCCTCCTTTTTCTCCCCATAACTCTCTATATCATTTCAAATCCCGCATTTTTCTTCCTAGGCTTCCCTCTGCAATATTAAAATAACTAAAATGAGAGATCATATATTTACATACTAAACCCTAATTTAATTATAACTTCTTGAGAGTCACTGGGTAAGTTTCATTTATTTTTTATTGCACCAACTTTTTTATCTGTAGCTACTGGTATTATAAATTATCGCTGATAATATTGCTCAAGCCAGTCGTCGCTAAGAACTCAAAAGAACATCACTCATAGAACTGCCGTTAAAGAAATAAAAATCGGCTAACCCTAGGTTCAGGGTATTACAGTCTAATTATTATTAATTAAAATTGTAATAATAATAAAGCTTATTCATAAATCTGATAGTTGAAAAGTATATAAGGTTATATACTAAACATGTTAGTGTATCTAAATGTATGCAAATATTATTGGATGTGATCCATATTTTTAAGTTTATTTAGTTTTGCAGGAACTATGTTAGGGCTATATTATAAAGCCTTGTATAATTTGAGAACTAATTCTAAAAAAATATATACTAATTTATTATGAATTAATTTTGACTATCGTGTCCTTAAAACCAACTTTCTCATACAATGAACAAAAAATATGTATATAGAAAACAAAAATAACATATGAGATTTAGAAGGAAAAAAACTATGTTACAGTTAACTTAAGTTGATTATAATGTAATAAATGTATATACACACACACACACACAACATAATCTTTGCAAAAAATTATCAATGTAATATATAATCAAAGTAGCTACATCACATATATGAGATTTTGAAAAGAAGTCACGTATGTATTAGAAAAATAGGTATAATTAAATCAAATAATTTTTAATTATTATATTTGAGAACATTTAAAACCTTTAAATGTAAAAATATATCTATGTAATTCTATAAAACAAAAGATTAACCAGTTCATTTTTTTATATTACGATCAATGAAAAAACTTTTTATTTATACTTAATTAATTTTTCATGAAAAAAACAGTATGCGTGCACTTAGTAGATATAAAAATTATAATTTGGAGACAAGTCATTGAAGATGTAGAAAATAATTCGAACACTTCAAAATAAAGACACTTTATCTTCATCAATTTAATTTTATTATTACTAGCATCTTACAAGAATTAGAGAAACACACGCATGCGCGAGAGCGCACGCGCGCGCACACACACACACACACACACACACACATATATATATATACACACATACATATATGAAAATATTGAATATTATGTGGTCGTTCTGTCAATTTTGTTTTTTTTGCAGATAATAATAACTTATTTGAAAGTAATAAGGTGTATACATAAGTCCTGTTAAATTTGAAATGCAACTTTATTCTATTTATATTTCTATTTAATCATTATATATCCTTCGAAAAACATGTAACATCTCAAATACTTTTGAAGTTAAAGAATTATATTCATATATAACATCTACAATTCAAAAGGTATACGTCATAGCCTCACCACTTTGTTAATTCAACCACAATTCTACTCGTTATTTAGCTCTATATGGCACCAGCATGACTATTACTACTGTAAGTGCTAAGCCAATATTCATTTAAATATTACTTGACGACTTAAAGTAAAAGCTTAAAAAAGGTAAGCATCTAGCAGTTCTTCTGTGTCGCTATCTATTCTTTATAGCCAAATAATATATATTTTTAATAATTTTAAAGTCTTTTTTGTCTCACGATATGTGGTACATATTAATACACTTTTTAAGACCTTATGGTATACTGTATTTTATAAATCGATCCGAACTTGACTCGGGTTACTAGGCTAGTTTGAGAATAATACGCATGGCATTATCGAACATTAGCTAGCATAGGAAAAAAGATGAGCATACAAAACAAGATTAATCCTTAGATAAAATAAAATTGAGAAGGCACTTTTAGAATACTAGCTAACAGACCCCTATGAATGCATGTGTACATATGTAATTTGGTCGGGTTGAGGTGCAATTCGGTTTTCTCGTCAATCATATATTATAACATAGTCGAAGATATTTTTAATTAAAAAATAAAAATTAGAATGACTTTCACCGAGTTAAGCAAATAAATATCGTAAATCATAATAATCGACATCACTCATGAATTACTTAAGACTATTAGAATTATATTGACAACAACCTTATAAATTACTAAAAATGTTTCTCGTTTTAGTGCATCATTAATATATAGATTATATTAATGTATCTAAAACTATCAAAGTAAAAATATATTTAGCTTCCACCAGCATGTTAATTTTCAAGTTCCTTATATCCTCCTTTAATTGTTATGTATCAAAATTTAGTGAATATCATTTGCATCATATCAGGATCACCTAATACGTTGTGGGTGAGGCTATTCACACCCAAACGAAGAAAACAAAATTAACATGTATTCTTAAAAATAATAGTTTACTATGTGATTTGAGTAAAAGAAATGTCAAACAAAGAAATTTTTTTGTTCATGCCTACCTTATCGTACTTACACGTGTACAAAAAGCAGAAAAACTAATACTTTGTTTATTATAAAAATTTTATTGGTTTTGAGTTAAGATTTGTGAAATTTGGTGGGTAAGATATAAGTAAAAAATTATAGTTAAATCGTATATGCATATAGCTTTGCGATCGTTCAATTTTCTTTTTATACTCAAAATTATTAATAATGTTAATGTTTAAATATACAGAATAAAGTAGTCTTAAAGTAAAGCATGCAATAAATAATCAACTATGCCACATGAAAGTATAATTTTACTTTATCATTAGTTTTGTATAAAAAAGTGAGCTTCAGAAGTTGAACATTCAAGGAATCAAGCACAACCATATATTTTTTCATTAACTTACTTAGTAAACGTTGAATGAACTTTTTACTTAGTAAACGTTGAATGAACTTTTTACCAATATTCCATCTAAACAAATGTAGGCATCTTCCTTTTTTCCCACTTTATGGCTCACATCATTGATCAACATTCTCATTTTATAGATATTTCCGATATAGCTTAAGAATCATTATTAAACTATATACAAATTACAGTACTCTGCATTAAAACTCATAAAAGAAGGTAAACAAAAAGGCACAAATCATTTATTTAGTAAATCATTATGTAGACTTAAACAACCTACTAATAACGTGCCGTGAAAATAGTTTGGAACAACAATAAAAGCACATGGAGCTGTTTCACTTACTTTTAAATAAACAGCCTTTTAAAATATAATACTAACTTTAAAAAGGGATATATAAAGTGGCATTATCTGAGTGTTTAATTATTTTCCTTCAAAGTCATGTTTGACTATTTTTCGACCATCCGTTTTGATGTATTTTTGAAGATTTTTTAGGACAATCAATTTTAAAAATGTGTACGTTGTAGTGCTAATGATTATTTTAGTTCATCATAAAAAATGTCAGCAGAGTGAGAGGGCCAGGATTTCTGGTTCTAAACGTTGCTGAGTAGTGAAATCGAAGCTTGGTCATACTCCAAGGACGTAGTCAAATTGGTGAACCTTGTAAATCTTGTGTTTTGTGTTTGTTTCTTTGATTTCTCGATTTTTTTTTTCCTTTGATGTATTGCTGCATAGAAGCTGTGTTAGTAAGAACAAACAAATTGAAGCTCATAATCTCCATCAGGATTTCACGAAAGGAAATTTTTTTTTTTTTTTTTTGTGTGAAAGGTGAAGTTGTATTACCAAACAAGAAATGCTTGCCATTTAAAAAGTTATTATTGCTTACAGCCCAACACCGTAGAAAACAAGTCTAAAATGTGCCGGCATTCAAATGGAGACTTAAAGGGACCTGCTTCCGCTTCTAACACAACATATATTGCACCAATTGGTTGATCACCATAAACAGCAATTCTATAGTTCTTTGTTGCTGCTCAAAGGTCCAATTAGTTCTCTCAAATCAGAGCATGTAGACACTAATAGCCACTCCTAATTTACTAAGCTTTGCCCGAAAATTTTTACCTCTGAATTTTTCAGACACTGCAATTTCGCAAGAACCAACTTCCAGACAGCACTAGGTATCTAGTATGAGGACGTTCCAAGAGTTGGAAGATCATCTCAGCGAATTGGGCCAATTAATGTGAACCAAGCATGGAAAATCTAATATATTAAGCAGAAAAGGCATCAGCAACATAGCATTACAAGTTGGCTCTTGCCTCAAAATCAAAAGCTTCTTGAAGGCCTACTGTAATCGGCACCAAGCTTTGGTTATATGGACAAGCTTCACTGCTATTACACCTCCAAAAAAGGACAGAAAAAGTTACGCGTCACATATTGAATCTAACATACAGACAGAAAAAGTTATAAGCCAAGACAAATGGATTCCACTTGGTAACCTTAATCAAGAAATTCAATCAATTCGCCGAAAGTGTTCAATCAGGCTCCAAATGATAACTCCATTAAATTCCCACATTCACCGATACACGCTAGGGTGCAACAGTTTTAAATGCTTGTAGGTTACGCGTCACAGGCTGTCGTTTAAAATGTAGAGACATGCAATACACTTTGTACAAGTTATTATAAAGACTAGCTCAGAATCCCGTGCCAAGCACGAGACTGTTTATTAACATTAACTTATTTTAGTAGTTTTGAAATTCACAATTTTATTATGGTTATTTCATCAAAGATAACTATTTTAATTTTTATCTTGAACTCGCTTGTAATAAAATAAATTAATCTTTATGGTGAAATATCATTAAGCAATGTCCTTGTGCATATTTGTTAATTCTGATTTGGTAACTAAAAGCGCGTTTGGTAACCATTTTTTTTCTTCTCCAATTTAAAAAATTAACTGAAGTATAAAAAAAAAACTCCAAAAACGAGTTTATTTTTTTTTTACTTTTTTTTTTTTTTTTTTTTTGAGACCACAACCACCACCACCCTCTCTCCGCCGGCAACCACCTCCGGCGGCCACCGCTACGCCCCACCACCGCCACCGCAAACCACCACAAAAAAAAACTAAAAAAAATATGGGTTATCAAACACCCACTTGTTTTTGTAAAAAAAAAAAAATTTTAACTGCTCTTTAATATTTTTTTTTGGACACTGAAAACAAAAAAAAAAAGTTTTCTCAAACGAAGCCTAATTAAGTAGATGAACAAAAATTAAAAGTTCATTTAGTAAACAAAAAAGAAAAAGTAAATTCTTTACTGATAAAAATATGTGGAGAACATATTGAGATCAATTTGCTATTGCTCAAGACATTTTTATTATTTTCGAAGAACTTTTTAAATATAATTTGTACCTTGAATGCGTTACCCATATCGTTAATTACATATTAGTTTAATTTTGATAGAGAAAATTTTGGTCCATATATTTGTTTATAGCATAGACTAATTAAGTAAGGATGATGTGCAACTTTCAAAAGCAAATGTAATCCACCAACAAAGTATACAGAGAATATAGTAATCATTGCATGAGGTAATTATATAAAGTTTAACTAACATGACTATATAGGATAGCTCAAAAACCTCGTAGTAAGGAAATTCTTGAATAAAATTTAACCAAGATTTTACAAAGCATACAATAAGCATGCTTACTAAGTAAGATTTATCTTAAGAGATAATAAGGTTTTTAATCTAAGTTTTAATTTACATTCATCACAACATAACTAATATATTTTTAGATTCTATATGCAATTATATTCAAAAGTATAAAAGTTAACATAAAATTATAAATGGTATAATGCTAATATAGAATTTAGAATGCTTAAGAGTTTAATTACTCACAATAAAAGTACCATAGAAAAAAATTGGTTCAAAACTTTTCCAACATAAAATTAGTTGAATTTAAGAAATGCTCACATAATTAATGTTTTAAATTTACACTATTTATTTAATTTATCTCATATAGAATCTGCATATTATGGTAAATATGCATTTAACCATTGCGACTAAATATGATAGCGCAAAACCTTAGAGTAAGGAAATTATTGACCAAAACTTTTAACCAACATATTTAGTTATATTCATATTTGAATTTACAGGAAACTTAGATATGAATTTGAAATAGTACCTATTTTGAATTTGTTCCTTTCCTATTAAGTAACCCCAATTATAGAGAAGTACAATAATACTAACTAAAACTCATCATAACAATATTTGAAGTAATTGTGCTATATAATTTTTTGAAATCCTAATCTTTAGCCTCTTCTGGAGATGATTTTGATTATAGTCCTAGCTTTCTTGTCTTTTTACATTTTTCTTCGTTTGATGACATCCTAGAGTCTCGTCATCAATTATTAAGATAGGCTCTTCGGTTGCAACTTCTTCTATATAGAGTCTTTTGAAGTTGATAGGCTCCTTGGTTACAACTTCTACTTCTATAACCTCTCCAATAACGATGTCTTACTTGGTGCTGAGACTTTTTGTAGTTTATTAGAAACTTGCACTTTTTATTTTTGTCTCCAACCATCTTGTTGTAGTATGTGAGTTCTTCGTTGTGCATTAAGTCGATAAGGTAAGGATGAAGTACGTAATTTATATAAGCATACGTACACTACAGACACCCCCCTACCCCCCCCCCCCCTCCCCCCCAACACATACATATATTATCAGGTCTTAGCCAAAAGAAAGTGAAAGAGACTAAAATATCCAATTTTTGACCTTTTTTTTTAATTGAAGTGTTTTAGCAAAATATCATTGCCAAAGTAAAAGGCAAATTCAATTATCAGTTAAAAAATATGAAAGTCGGATTTATCCATGGAAAGCAAAACCATTATTAACTAATGGTCATTTAAAAAAAACAAATTGCTAAAATTATTACATAAGGTGTTATGCTTATTAAGGTCTTTCCTAATCTAATCTATACCAAGCATTTCCTAATCTAATCTATACCAAGCATCAAGTCATAGATGACATAAAAAGTACATTCACGTATTAATTGTAATTACTTTTATGAGTGTGAATGTTTTAGCCGATCGCAAGGAAGT